>JARJLF010000516.1:0-178359 GCA_029378395.1 Mycena leptocephala | reverse complement strand
CATCCCTGGTATGTAAACAACTCATCAACTCGGACACTCGGTACAGGCAAAACCTCTGAAGTAATTATTATTTCCCCTCCCTCCTCCTGTGCTGACACGCCTGACGCAGGACTGTATGAATTAACTGATTCCTTTGCCGACGTGCATCTTGATCGATGTCTTACCTTCATTTAGGCCCATCCGACGAGCCGACCTGCTGCAAATTAGCGACGTTCCCCCCACCAGTGACCGGCTTGTGAGTCCTTCTTTTTATTCTGAATTGAATGGATGCTTGACATCTCTGGCAGCTGCGGGACTTTCTGTCCCAAGTAGACGCCGGGCTGTCCCTTCAGATTCGGAATCACGGGTGGACTTCAGTATTGGCACGAATTTCAGATCTAGGATTATGATTCTCTTTTGTGTACCGGATGTCAACTGTGCATAAGGTCCCAGCCGCAGTATCAGTACCGGCATTCCAAGATGCATATTGCCCACGGGACCGATCAGCGCCGCTGTTGTAAACCCGCCAACATTTTCGAGGGCATCCGCTTTCATGTCGGAGTAATTCAGCACGTACCGGCCAAAAATCTGTCAGTGACTCGCGGAAGCAAATTCAACCCAGCGTATAATTATGTACCGCTCGCCGTCTAACTCGGCGCCGAAGGGTCGGCTAGATTTATTCATCGCCTCGCCTGTCGGTGTTGAACTGTCAGCTGAGTCATGATAAGCATTTATATTGAAATATACATAAAATGCCCTTATGTACTGCCTTTCTGTGGTGAAACCGCAAACAAACATACCCAATTTGGTTCCAGTATGCGTACCCAAATGAAGAAGCTCGTGAGAACACTGGTGTTACTGAAAACACATAATGTCTAAGCCGAGTAACTACGTAGTTGAAGTTAGATTTGATGTATCACGGAGGATGATAAAAACCTGCACTGTATCATGAAGGCAGTCTCCTGCAATAAAAAATTTGCAGATCATTGCTTGCATGGCTAGCCCTCCGTTTTGACGGTGGAAATCTAAGGGTCTATTTACAGCTATTGGCAGTACCGAAGGCGCGAACGGAAAATTCTTGTTTTGGGATGTTTTCAAATTCCCAATATCTCAGCTGGTTCTGACCCGATTCACATAAAAACTGGATAGATCTACTCAGCTAATTCATGCCGAATTGGTGATAGTTTCTTTCTGGTTTACAAAACTATGTTCATTAAGTTAAAATCAGGTATACTGAAGAAGCCATTAATATGATGATCCTTCATTGTACCGTGTATTGGATTCGATCTAGTCTCTTATAAACAGACGGTACGACAAAAAGGTGCTCGTACCTGCGCATTGTTGTATATTTGATCTAGACCGACCTCGACCTGATTACTAAACAAACGAAATGGGTGTGTACGCACTTTTCGCATGTTAAGGAAAAATTTAGATCACCCGATTTCACTGGCGGGGTTTAAAATATAGGCCAGTCAAAGCTCAGTACACTGCATTTTGACGGCTTTTGAAGCCACGTGAGTCCAGATTTGACATGTCGGGCAAATTGCAATGAAAGGCAATTGAACGGTCTTAGAGCGAGTGGATGTGGCACGGCGTGGAATCTCTTGTTGTCGTTTACGACATAGACCATTCTTCACGGCCCATGGACGGGCACAGTCTTGTATCCTCATGTGTCGACCAATACCCCCGAGTGCATGTCAGGATATCAAAGAAAGTCATGATAAGAGTACTCCTAATCATAACATCTCTCTTTATAAGATTACAAGTAGTGATGCTCATGGCTTGGCTTCAAGCCAAGAAGCCAAGAAGCCAAAGCCGTGGCTTGACCAAGCCAAGCCAAGCCAAATTCTTGGCTTGAGCACGGCTTTGGCTTTGGCTTGAGGTCTACGAAGCCAAAAAATGCTACTCGTGCGCAAATGAATCTTTGAAGTTGAACTTGATCAGATCGAACCGAATTTGATTCCCGGTGATCACGGCACATCATATTTGTCTTTGATGTCCTGCGACCTTGCCTCAGACCTCATGATATTTGTTTCACGCCTGCGGCTCGTCAGCTGCCGACTCCCGAACGGATAGATGGGTCACTGATACACATATAAAATGTGACGGATTGTGACCAGACGCGTTCAGGCCTTCTTTCTCCCACCTCCATGCAATGGATCACAATCAGTAAGCGGCGCAACCGATTGAAGGCTGTCGGACATCGTCGAGACGTTACAAGTTCCGTTCTCAAATGTATGATACGCCGTGATTTGATCTTCCGGAAGTCGGCTCTGGCAGATGAGGCGGAGGATGATTGGGAGAAGGAGGTCTTTTGGCCAATGACCCTGACAATTATGACCAGACTATGAAATGAACATTTGATATATACATATAATCTTTACCACACGACAGCCTACTATATGGTCTCTGAAGCCCGGCTTGAGCCAAAGCCAAGCCAAGCCAAGCCCCTGTCCATGGCTTTGGCTTTGGCTTGAAGAATCTGAAGCCAAAGCCAGGCTAAGCCAAGCCAAAGCCGGGTTTCGAAGCCAAGCCAAGCCAAAACATCACTAATTACAAGAGCGCGCCGGGCCGCTTCGCGCCCCAGCACTTCGGTTAAAGAAGTTAAAGTCCTCTTAAGGACTTCTGATAAGAAGACAGCATGAATGGCACTAAAACGTAGTGCAGTAGGGCAATTCCGAAGGCGGCGGTGGGCGCTTGACAAGCGCCTCCAGAACTTGCGGGTTGGAAAGTCCAAAAGCAGAGTTAAAAAGGCTTCGGACCCGTAATTTTATAAGAAGAGAGTTGTGTGTCTGTCTGAAGCCATTTCAAACTCCGCCATCTGTCAATGAGCTTCTTTGGCGGATCTTCCGCGATTGTTTATCTAATTCGAACGACATCCATATGAAAAGAATTGATCATAGCAAGGGTGGATGCAAGTTCAAGACTCAGACTGGATGCGAGGCCGCGAAACGCGCTTGTATTCTAGAGATTATCTCGGTGTTGGTTTTATCAAATACAAGACTCGGAGCACGTAATTCTATAAAGAGGGTGATTGCTTTCAGAGCAGCGATGATGTCGGCCCCAAGGAAGTGGACGCTTCCGCGACGGGTGCAGATACCGGAAAGTATATAGATATTGATACAAGGCTTGAGAAATCGAGCCCGTCTTCGCAATGTCTTCCATCCTTGTTATATGTGCTCTCTGCATTGTTCCCTACGCCATCCGAATCCTCTTGCAACGCGTTTTCTCGGTCCTGGACAACATTCCTGGCCCTCCCGAGCATCCATAACCACTGGTCGGAGACCATGCTTCCCACGTGCCCTAGTCTTACATCTGTGACAGGAAATTTGATTCAGTTTCATGATCCAGACGATTGGGATTTCCATCGGCAGCTCGAAGAAAGTTACGAGCATGTCGTCAAAGTCCACGGGATGCTTGGAGTAGGTCGAGGCCTCTCATCGAGTCTCACCCACTGAAACTTCCAATTTCTATCATTCCAGGAGCGTCACTTGTTTGTCTTCGACCCCGCTGCACTCTACAGCGTCCTCGTCCAAGATCAGGACATTTATGAAGAGCCGGCCAAATTCTTGTGGCATGTGTCTTTTTTTTCCCCCTCGTGGTGTTGCTACATTAACCTAATCTTTCGGTCAAATAATATTCTAGTCTAGATCTTCTTATGTTCGGCAAGGGGATATTCTCCACCGCTCTAGACCAGCATCGCAAGTACCGGAAAATAATGGTGCCTGCCTTCTCAACGGCTAACCTCCGAGGGATGGTTCCGCTATTCTATGATGTCGCACAAAGGGTACCGTTTACGAAACGCTCTCAGAGTAAATATCTGATTTCAGCCAGGCTCGAGATGGTCTCATTGCCCCCCACGTTACGCTTACTCCACAGACGGTAGGCCTGCACCCAGGTCGGTATTCGCCAATGCGTCTAACAGTCTTAAGCTCGACCTGAACTCAATCCTGCGCCGCATGTCATTGGAACTGATTGGCCGCACTGGAATCGGCTATTGCTTCGACCGAATGCTCCCGGGGGAAGAGCCGACCGACCGATACGCTGAGGCTTTGAAGGAATTATTGTGAGTTTCTCGTGTTGTAGGGGGCACATTTTAGATCTGAAGGGATATGATATATCGCAGTCCCACCGCCTTCAAAATGCAGCTGCTCATTCCTCTTCTCCCACTCCTCACGAAGATCTTTCCCCTTTCTTCCTCCGGTTCATGATCAACGTTATTCCGCTGGCTCCCTTGCATGAGTTACGAGATCTCGTTGATATTACTGATGCAACGGCTGCGGAACTGGTGAGGGATCGTAAAGCCGCGATCGCGAGCGGAAAGCTGGAAGTGGACGACGGGAAGGATATTATGAGCTTGCTCGGTAATCAACAGCCCATTCTGTCCGCTCCGTATTGACTCCACACAGTGAAAATGAATGCCGCAGCAGAGAGTGGAATGCATCTGACGGACGACGAATTGGTCGCTTGCACCTCGTTCTCGTTTCCCGTCCGAGAAAAATTAATGTGCTGACTGTGTTCGCAGAATGATCATGTTCGCCGCCATGGACACCACATCGTCGTCGATGAACAGGATATCCCATGTTTTGGCCATGTACCCGGATGTGCAAGAGAAACTACGGGCAGAAATTCTGTCCGTCCCTGAGCAGCTTGATCATGACACACTCGTCGGGCTACCCTATCTCGATGGTGTAGTCCGCGAAGTGTTGCGTCTGTGCGTATATTTGATTACAGTAAAATCCGTGTTCTCCTTGAAACTATCCGTGCACAGTTACCCGCCCGTCTCCCCGGCGATGTTCCGAGAGTACGTCCAATGTTTTAAGGTTTTGGACCAACAAGTAACATCTTCACGTTCTCAGAGCTACGAAGGATGCCATCCTCCCTCTCAGCACGCCTATCACCGGCGTCGATGGAAAGATTGTGAATTCAATTCCCGTGCCCAAAGGGACCCAGATCTACATCGCCATTTCCGCCGCGCATCATAACAAGAGTATATGGGGAGAAGACGCCCTGGAATTCAAGCCCGAGCGGTGGACAAACGGCAAGGCGAATTCAGTTACCGCAAAGCTCTGTGGGGTGTATGGGAACACCATGACCTTCATTGGCGGTGGGAGGAGCTGCATGTGCGCGCCTCGTCTGTTGTTATTTCCACGCTGAACCATTGACAGAGGTTTCAAATTTGCCCAACTTGAAATGAGTGAGTTCAGCGGAGTTTGCACCTTTTCTATACCTACTGATGCCATCTTCAGAGGTCGCCCTTTGCGTTCTATTGCGCGCTTTCAAATTCTCTACACCAGACCCCCGGATTAAATGGCGGATGATAGGAGCTGTTCCGGCGCCGCATGTCGATAATCAGCAGCAGCTCCCAATTGTTGTGGAACGGTTCAAAGCGTAGCCTACTCGTTCGTTCGTTGAATGTACCCAATTTCTGTATTCTGAGAAGGACCCGTCACCCTCTCTATAAAATTAAGCATGTCTTTCCGACACGAACTCGGCTTGACTCGCTGTTCAAACAAAGCCTTCAAGTTATAAATCCGATAAATCCAGACAGCTTCAAATATTGCTAATGATGAGACTCACGGCCGACGTCCCCGGACTTCTGCATCGCGATGAGCCTGTCCGCACGCTCCCAGTAGTCCACGCCACTAAGCATACCAGTCTGCCAATCGGTAATTTCATGTTGTAATCCCACTTGGAGGATGACCAAACATCGTGCTTGGGAAAGAATGCGATCTCGTCGGGTGGGTGGACCGGCGGTGGTTGAAGAACGACGAGCGCGCAGAGGGATTTGTAGGCCTCACGGAGCTGGGAAAGAACCGGAATTTGGCTCTTGGCAATGTACTACGGGAGCGCCAGATGGGTAAGTCGTGGAAGAACAGCGAGTCCAGTGACGCACGCGCGCGCGGCCTCAGTGTCCTAATCGTCCTCATTGTCCTCGAACCAGTCGAAGATTTCTACGTGCGTGACATTCGTGAATGCTGGGAGGTTCAATGGTTCAATGGGTTGAAAGTCGAAAAGCTCTCCGCGGTCGCAATAGAGATGCCGTAGGGGTAAAATGTCGAAGGCGGGGGGCGATGCTCCGTAAACCAGAGAACTTCTCCGCTGACGCTGATACTCAAGTTCTCGATGTCGGTGCAGGTATTTATGATTTGAGTCATGATTGCAATGGTGGAATCGGCGTCCAGACCTCGTATCATGAGATTACGGACGGACCCGCGCAAGAAGGAGGCTGGTTTCGTGCGCACCACGCGGTTGAATGTCGTCGACTCTTTATTTACAGCTTCCCATTCTGCTTTATATGCTGGTTTCCTATAAGTACACGAGGACTTTATGAGGTACTACATCTTCCCTCACCCTACTGCAATAGACTTCATTCCTCCTTGGATCCTCCGCAATCTATCTGCAATTTCTAATGAATAGCGCGCAAACCACTAAGGACACAAAAATGCAAGGAGTGAAAGTCCGTTATTTTATGGACAGTGTGAGTCAATATTCTCCTGTCTGATCTAGCAGTTTTCATTGGCCTCGCGGCAGTGGACGATGGATTCCAGTGAAACCTGCTGCACGGCTATTCGGTAATTTCCGGTGGTGATTGGCGGAATCTGTCAAGGCCATTGGTACACAACACACAACACTGCCCGCCAACGGCCGCCGATAACCATGGCCATCGGTGGCCGCCAGCGACTTTGCTAGTTACTCGACTATGCCCTGAGAGCTATGGCAGCAGTTCGATTCGGACCGAGCGGGATCACATTGAGTGTGGTGGGCCGTTGGTGCCTGCCACGACTGCACCAAGATGAACCCTCATGCTCTGCGCGCAACTCTTTGCGGCCCCGTCTGCCGCCACACCCTGCGCGGCCCGACAACATGCGCATACCACCACACTGTGCGCACTGCCTTCCCCCGACCTCCCGTGTTAACTACCGCCCTCCGCCCCCGCCCGCCCCGCCCCCGCCCCCACCGCCGATGCTCCAAAGCTCGACGTCACCACGCTGCTGGACGACGAGCTAGACTTCATGTCCGACTAGACGGTCTGCGAAAAGTGCCTGCTCCGCGCGCCCGACCACAGCAACCTGTGTCCCCTGTGCCGCGACAACTTCCCTTCTCCTTCTTCGAGGACCACCCCGGCAACAAGACCCTCGAGACTTTGTTGGTGACTGATTTCCTCTCCGAGTACCTCGCCCGCGCCGACGCGATTGCCGCCGACGAGCGCGACACGCTGCTGTAGTTGGTAACAAATCTCACGTCATTGACCATTGTCAGAAATGGTACTTGGGGACCCGAGGTCACAAAGCTCATGGATTCTTTTGTCAGGTTTTGGTCCAGAACATGGCGAAAGTTCACCTGAAAATGGCGTGAAAAGGGACGTTTTGTACGTGAAAATCTTCACCACCTTTTATCGTGAAATTCACTTTTTTACCGTGAAATTCTCCCAATAAATATGTGAAAATTGGGGTGAAATTCACTATTTCTGTGGACCACAGTGCGCACGTCGTTGTGGTCGCGGATTGCCATCAATTATTCCTCATCTCCATATTCATCTTCTCTGGCCGAGAAACAACTCCAGCGCTCCCAGAAATTGAAAATTCACTTTTATGGGAGCGACCAAGTGCCTCAAGTCCACATGTTTCGCCCTTTGTCGCAGCAGTCTTCACGTTAGGAGGAACTCAGCATTGGATTAACTCCAGAAATAGCGCCTTTAATAAATTCCCTTCGCGATTGTGTCCCGTTACTCAAGAGATTGTGGATACAGTGGAATTCTCCTGAAGACCAAGCTGAAGTGCAGTCCATCGACTGCCCCCAGACGGCTTCTTCGCTGGTCGACATTGGAATCTACAATGAATTCCGCCATGTACTGATTCTGCTTCCGGGACATCAGCTCACCCGCTACCGGTTGGACTCCCTGTGGGAGCAGCATACGCGTATACCGAAGCAGGCCGCAAACCTTATTGAAGCTTGTATCACCAATGATTTTGACGACAATCGGCCATATTCCGGCGAAACCATTGACCTGCTACACCTACGACGTTTATACGTCTCTGATGCCTCGATCTTGGAGTGCCTTAGGTTTCATGCTTTGGAGGAACTCGCACTTGATTGGTCACAACATCCAACACTCCCCTCACTTATCCATTCTTTTCTCGATCGCTCTTCGTGTTCCCCTCGGAGCTCTACCTCCCTTGCCCTATAGCTCATACAACGGCCGAGATTTTGCGAAAATGCCCTTCCATCTGCGAGCTCGTAATTATCAACGACGCAAGCGCCGCGGCTGAGATCAATCCCTTGATGGCCGCCCTTACTGTTTCCAATACCCCAGGGAGCACAACGGTCGCTGCACATTTACGTCTCATATTCTTCGGATGTCAAGACGAAAATTATCTCGATTACGGGGTGTACCTTGAGATGGTGAAATCCCGGTGGACAGCATAGCATTGCACCCTCATAGCCGCCGCACTGCCCATAACCGATGGAGCCGAACTAGATTCCGCAACAATTTCCAATCTGCATGCACTCGGTCAGGAGGAGTGCTGTAAGTGATTTTGTTCTGTCTACATTCAACCACGAGCTTATCTCGAGTAGGTATACCAGGGCATAACGGGTTTGCCGTTCGGACGAACACGACTGTTTCTTCCTTGGTCAACGTACTCACAAGGCTTAAGGGCATTTCGACCTTTGCGCATGTTTATCTTACAACGCAGTTTTTTTCTGACAGAGGACATGAAAAGTCTCCAGATCTAATTGGAAGAAATTTAAATAATGCTGAGTCGGCACCCGGCTCGCGGCTGCCGCACGCGGCCCGACTTGCGCTGCTGTCACTCATTAGCTATCTTTGTAGGCTTCCAGCCAGATTACTACCGGCGCCTCCACCTGGTCGCTTTTTGAGCGGTAGCCACCGCCTCCTGGCTTAGGCCTTGGTCAGGACTCATGCCAGGGTGTTCAACACTGACAGTTCCTCGCGCAATGCTATTCTGGTTAACCTCTGTGCCGCCGTAGTCCTGTCTGTCGAAGCCGAAAGGGGGGGATGTAATGAAAAAGAAATAGTGCTATTCCTAGCCTCGACACGGAATCTGTCCATCTCCATCTGAGTGATCGTCAAGATTCTGTTCCGCTTTCTGAGGTCCATTTAATCTGCTTGGCGATGGTCGAATCCTTCTCTATTACTCCATTCCCTCATGCCTCTCGTGAAGGGTCTTCTGGCCTCAATTGTCAACTATCGTCTCGGCTATGCCCCCACACAGCGTGAGTCTTTCTTCACGAACTCTGCAGTTTTAACTGTTTGTTGACCTTTACAGCTTACGCGTGGCGATGGACCACGCCTGTTACCTTTGTGGTTTTCCTTGTGGCGACGATTATCCTTGCCTTGATAAACGGTGAGTCCTGTTCGCCTTTCTTTGTGACAACTATCCATCATCGTTTTGTAGTACCTCTATCCGCGTACACAATTGTCACCGAAGCCACCTATACCCCCAATGCTTCGCTTCCAACGCTCCCATTAAGCGGTCTCGTGCCGTCAATACTCCAGGAATCCAGTTATTCAGGATCGTTCTCTCCACAAACACTCACCACTGGCCACATCATGCGCCCGAATGGCTCAATCTACAGCTACCTTATCACGGGGCTTACGATGGATTCGACACTTCCCATCCCGTGTCCTCTTTTTCGTACTATAACAATCCGCTTTCTGATTCCTGTGACATTGTAAGTCGGCCGTTCGACGCGTAATGTGCTACTTGAATCCTACCTCAGACTAATATGACGATATATGCCAACGAAGAAATTCAGGCATCGGTGGGATGTTAATTTACTTCTTGTCGATCCAGGGTCTCAATTAGTTTCAAGGCTCAAATAACATGCTGGACACCGACCGTCTACATTTTGTCATTTCAATTTGACATCAATTCTGCATCATCATCATCCTCGACAGATCCACATGATATTCGAGTCACGAACTTGGTCATGCTCTACGCCGACCTGGTGTGTGGTCTCTTGTTTGCATCTGCCTCCGGTTTTCATTTGGCCTCTTCAGTGGAGCAGCTGGTCAGCTTGGTCTGTGCATACTTGAGTGAACCATCATGATAATCACGTTGCTGATGCAATTTGCAGGAGACTCGCCGCGAATGGAACAGGTCCAAGTGTACTGGTCCCCATGGATCAGCTCAGTCCCGTCTTAGATCAGGTAATCTAACGGCATTTGAGACAACCGTTCGTCCGTGCTGTGATTGTCACGGCAGTGGCGACGCGACGTGGAACACCGAAGTATTCAGCCTCGATTATCCACCGTGTAGTGAGGCTCCGGCTAGTTTCTTAGCTCTCGACAGTACTGTGTTTCTCCAACTTCCCAGCGCCTCTCTGTTTGCGATTGCAACGTGGAACAACCCCGACTTCTTTGCAGCAGATGAATTGGATGGGACCTCATTCGCGGGTCTCAACACACTTCTTCATAATCTCTTCCAGGCGTTGTATCATACCATCCGTCTGGATTTAGGCGTCTCGCAGCCGAACCAGATCTACACGTCCGCCGAAATGTACAATCAAAGTATTTCAACGGTGTACATTCCCGGTGTATTTTCTGAAAGCGCCCCGAACGCGTCGGCATGTGCCAATACCTCGCGTCGAGACAGCTCCGACCTCACCGCGCTCTGGACCGCGGAACAACAGGATGTTGTTCGTGTGCCGATCATGTCTTATATTCGTACTGTGCCTCGCCTCAAACCGCTGGGGACTGCCATCACTAGTGTCTTCGTGTCAACCTTCGCAATGGTCTCGGTTCTTTGGCAGGTCTTCTCCTTCATCGCAGTGGCTCTTTCCGATAAAGGAAACGGGAAGTCTATTCTCATCATAGGAAAGTATACTTCGAGCTAACTCGAGCCATTTAGATAAAAAGGAGGTTGAAAGCCTGAGGGAAACTGTTGAACAAACGAGACGAGCGGCTCTTCTCGATAAAGGAAATAGGAAGTCTATTTTCATTATAGGAAGTATTCTTCGAGCTAACTCGAGCCATTTAGATAAAAAGGAGGTTGAAAGCCTGAGAGCAACCGTCGAGCAAATGAGACGAGCGGCTCTTTCCGATAAAGGAAATAGGAAGTCTATTTTCATTATAGGAAAGTATACTTCGAGCTAACTGGAGCCCTTTAGATAACAAGGAGGTTGAAAGCCTGAGGGCAACGGTCGAGCAAATGAGACAAGCTTTACACAAGCATGGCCTGATTGTCACCGATGAAGAATCTGAAGATATGGGTAGGTCTCGAATTCCCGACATAGAGCTCCCATGCATTCAACTGCTTCGACAGACAAAACATACTTAAATGCCTGACTACCATCCTTCTGTTCGGTACGGTTAGACAAATGCGCACAGGAGGGGCTATTGGGAAATAATAAATAATTTTACTATAGCAGGACACTGAAAAACCATTGAAAAGTCATGTGGGATCTATTGAAAATATTTTTAAAGAGTCTTTCATCCTGATCCAAAAGGATTCCATGATGGGACACAATGTAAAAAATATGAAAGGTATTGTCAATGGATTAACCAGGCATTCATTGATGTTGTGGCCAGAGAAACCGTAGAAGTAGTGAAAATGTCCATAGCTAAATAAAGCAGGGAGACACGGAGAATACAGTGAAGAATGATTCAAGTATGGTCCTCGCAAAGAAGCAGTGGGAGTATGTAGAGACTGTACCTATGATACAATGTTGCAGGGCATTATCTCTTCGTCTGCATGCTCATCTTCCCCTGTCACCCCACTTTTTCGAGCCCTGCAGCATGGTTGAGACCTGGTCCACCTACCGCTTCCGTATCCTTGAGCGCGGCACCCTCAACGGCTACATCGAACGCATCGACGATGTCCCGACTCCCCTACGCCCGCACCCGCGCCCGCGCTCGGTTTCGCCGGGCCCACAGTGACAGTTCCGATGCGTGGACATTGCAATCGCTGCGCATGGTTTGCTTATTCCTTATTTCACGCACATACACGTCTCATGCGCATCCTCACTTATCACTTGTTCCGCAATTTTTCCGCATCCGCCTCCGCATCTTCTTCCTCATACTCATATACAAGGCAATGGAACGGTCTTAGAACGGGTAGACGTGGAGCGGCGTGGAATCTCTCGTTGTCGTTTACGACATACGGCATTCTTCACGGCCCATGTACGGGCTCACAGTCTTGTATTCTTAGGCGTCGACCAATAGCATTTATGAAACGGTCAGTAATCCGAAATCATAAAAAATTCTGGAGATTCTCTCGTTGTCGGCTTTTTATCAAATACAAGAGCGCGGTGGCTTCGCACCCACTAATACTCGAGGTCAAATTGGCTGTTATACAGTGGCAATTTGACTGCAGTCGACTGTCTTCAGAGGCCGAGCGAGATGTACTCATAAACTAATTTCCCGCCGGCGACCGGTGAATTTCCCATGTCGCGATTGTATCTGAAGGAGAAGCGATGGAACGGTGATTGTGTGGAGCGGATTGCTAGACTGGACTGCGGCATGCACCCTGCACCGGGTGTGCACGTACGGGCCGGCCCATCAGATCATATGGCATCGAAGTAATCGACAGCGGAGATTGAAAAAGCTTCGGATGGACGGCCAGACAGACAATCGTAGTTCTATAAAGAGCATGATGACTTTCTTTAGAGCAGCGATGATGTCGGCTCCAAGGAAGTGGAACTCGCTTCCGCGACGGGTGCAGATGCCGGAGAATATATATACTGATACACGGCTTGAGAAATCGAACCCATCTTCGCAATGTCTTCCATCCCTATCCTTGTTATATGTGCTCTCTGCGTTGTTCCCTACGGCCTCCGAATCCTCTTGCGGCGCGTTTTCTCGGTCCTGGACAACATTCCTGGCCCTCCACGAACATCCATAACCACTGGTCGGAGACCATGCTTCCCACACGCCCTAGTCTTACACTTGTGGCAGGAAATTTGATTCGGTTTCACGATCCAGACGATTGGGATTTCCATCGGCAGCTCGAAGAAAGTTACGAGCATGTCGTCAAAGTTCACGGGATGCTTGGAGTAGGTTGAGGCCTCTCATCGAATCCTACCTACTGAAACTTCCACTTTCGATCGTTCCAGGAGCGTCACCTGTTTGTCTTCGACCCCGCTGCACTCTACAGCGTCCTCGTCCAAGATCAGGACATTTATGAAGAGCCGGCCAAATTCTTCTGGCATGTGTCTTTTTTTCCCCTCGTGGCGTTGCTATATTGACCTAATCCGGCGGTCCAATAATAATATTCTAGCATGAATCTTCTTATCTTCGGCAAGGGGATATTCTCCACCGTTCTAGACCAGCATCGCAAATACCGAAAAATAATGATGCCTGCCTTCTCCACGGCCAACCTCCGAGGAATGATTCCGCTATTCTATGATGTTGCACAAAGGGTGCCATTTGTGAAATGAGCTTAAAATCAATATCTAATTTGAGCCAGGCTCGAGATGGTCTCATTGCCCCCCACGTTACGTTTACTCCACAGACGGTAGGCCTGCACGCAGGTCGGTATTCGCCAATGTGTCTAACAGTCTTAAGCTCGACCTAAACTCAATCCTGCGCCGCACGTCATTGGAACTGATTGGCCGCACTGGAATCGGCTATTGCTTCGATCGAATGCTCCCGGGGGAAGAGCCGACCGACCGATACGCTGAGGCTTTGAGGGAATTAGTGTGAGTTTCTCGTGTTGTAGGGGGCACATTTTAGATCTGAAAGTATACCATATATCCCAGCCCCACCGCTTTTAAAATGCAGCTGCTCATTCCTCTTCTCCCTCTCCTCACAAAGATCTTTCCCTCTTTCTTCCTCCGGTTCATGATCAACGTTATTCCGCTGGCTCCCTTACATGAGTTACGGGATCTTGTTGATTTTACTGATGCGACGGCTGCGGAACTGGTGAGGGACCGTAAAGCAGCGATCGCGCGCGGAAAGCTGGAAGTGGACGACGGGAAGGATATTATGAGCTTGCTCGGTACTCAACAGCCTATTCTGTCCGCTCCGTATTGACTCCACACAGTGAAAATGAATGCCGCAGCAGAGAGTGGAATGCATCTGACGGACGACGAATTGGTCGCTTCCACCTCGTTCTCATTTCCCGTACGAGGAAAATTCATGTGCTGACTGTGTCCGCAGAATGATCATGTTCGCCGCCGTGGACACTACATCGTCGTCGATGAACAGAATATTCCATGTTTTGGCCATGTACCCGGATGTACAAGAGAAACTACGGGCAGAAATTCTGTCCGTCCCTGAGCAGCTGGACCATGACACGCTCGTCGGGCTGCCTTATCTCGATGGCGTGGTCCGCGAAGTGTTGCGTCTGTGCGTATATGTATTAAACTCCGTGTTCTCGTTGAAACTATCCGTGGACAGGTACCCGCCCGTCTCCCCGGTAATGTACCGAGAGTACGTCCAGTGTTTCAAGGTTTCAGACCACATTAACATCTTCACGACCTCAGAGCTACAAAGGATGCCATCCTCCCTCTCAGCACGCCCATCACCGGCGTGGATGGAAAGGTTATGCGCTCCATCCCCGTACCCAAAGGGACTTCAGTCTATATTGCAATTTCCGCCGCGAATCACAATAAGAAAATGTGGGGTGAAGACGCTCTGGAATTCAAGCCCGAGCGGTGGACAAACGGCAAGGCGAATTCAGTTACGACAAAGCTCTGTGGGGTGTATGGGAACACCATGACCTTCATTGGCGGTGGGAGGAGCTGCATGTGCGCGCCTCGTCTGTTGTTATTTCCACACTGAACCATTGACAGAGGTTTCAAATTTGCCCAGCTTGAAATGAGTGAGTTCAGCGGAGCTTGCGGCTTTTCTATACCCACTGATGGCATCTTCAGAGGTCGCCCTTTGCGTTCTATTGCGCGCTTTCAAATTCTCTGCACCAGACCCCCGGATTAAATGGCGGATGACAGGAGTTGTTGCATCGCCGCATGTCGATAATCAGCAGCAGCTCCCAATTGTTGTGGAACGGTTCAAAGCGTAGCCTACTCGTTAGTTCATTGAATGTATTCAATTTCTGTATTCCGAGAAGGACTCGTCACCCTCTCTATAAAATTAAGCATGTCTGTCGGACACGAACTCGGCTTGACTCGCCGTTCAAACCAAGCCTTCAAGTTATAAATCCGATAAATCCAGACAGATTCAAATATTGATAATGATGAGACTCACGGCTGACGTCCCCGGAGCTCTGCATCGCGATGAGCCTGTCCGCGCGCTCCCAGCAATCCACGCCGGTGGGTACACCAGTTTGCCAATCGGTAATATCTCATGATGTAATCCCACTTGGAGAACGACCAAATGCACATCGTGCTTGGGAAAGAGTGCGATCTCGTGGGGTGGGCGGACCGGCGGTGGTTGAAGAACGACGAGCGAGCACAGGGATTTGCAGGCCTCAAAGAGCTGAGAAAGAATCGGAATATGGATCTTGGCAACGTAATACGGGAGCGCCAGATGGGTGAGTCGCGGAAGAGCAGCGAGTCCAGTGACGCACGCGCGGGCCTCGGCCTCAGTGTCCTCATCGTCCTCATTGTCCTCGAACCAGTCGAAGATTTCCAGGTGCGTGGCATTGGTAAATGCGGGGAGGTTGAATGGTTCAATGAGTTGAAAGTCGAGAAGCTCTCCGGGGTCGCAATAGAGATGCCGTAGGGTAAAATGTCGAAGGCGGGGGGCGATGGCTCCGTAAACCAGAGAACTCCTCCGCTGACGCTGATACTCAAGTCCTCGATGTCGGTGCAGGTATTTATGATTTGAGTCTTGATGGCAATGGTGGAATCGGCGTCCAGACCTCGTGTCATGAGATTACGGACGGACCCGCGTAAGGCTCCAACCTTTTCCGTGTATAAACGTTTATACACGGTTATAACCGTTTCCGTTTTTCGTTTGTTGTGCCTAGGGTTCAAACGGTTTTATAAACCTTTTCTACAAGGTTTAAACAGTTCAGAAATTTGGAGCACTCATTGCATGTGCCAAGAAAAATTCCGCTGAAATCACGCCTGAATTTGGGCTAGGACTGTCTCTGAGATCTTGAGACTCTCTCTCAACAGCAGAGATCCATGCTTTGACCTCCTAAAAAACTCAACAGGGGATACGATCTGAATATGGCAGTTCCTCCGGTGGTTCCTGGCTTGGCACGTTGAGCAGTGCTTACTTATCTTCTCGAGGACGTTTGACTTTAACTTAACAGCATTGGTTCCCGAAATCATCGACTCACGGTGTCGCTAGACCATTCCATTCAGGGCTGTCATTTTCGAATACAAGTTCACAGCGCGCCGCGGCCATCCGCGAGTGTCTTGGTATGCACCATTTTGAACTGAATTTCATAAATATATCGAACTGAAATACAAAGAAGGTCACAAGCGAAGCAATACCTGATTATCTAGCAGCCCAGAGGCTGAGTACTGCCAGCTCCAGGTCAGTACTTTTTGATACCCTGAAAATTACCGTGTATAAACCGTTTCAAAATGTTTTCTAATCGTTTCCGTTTGTTGTGCCCAGATCCATACACGGAAAACAAAAGGTTGGAGCCTTGGACCCGCGCAAGGAGGCCGGTTTCGTGCGCACCACGCGGTTGAATGTCGTTACATCGCAACGAGGAAGACCATCGATCGTCTCGACGTTGAATATAAGTGTTCTATACAGGAGCGGTTTAACTCTGCACGAGACGGTCAGACGATGAAATTTGGAGCTGCGTTTGTTACCAATGTTTTAGTCGCGATGCGACGCGTATCAGACTGGGATCGATACGGGCAGGAAAGCGCCGTAGTTTCGAATATTTGACGTTCCAATTCTAGCGGTAGAGTCAAAAATACTTACTCGCCATGAAGAATGAGGGTTGCACAGCCGCTGATTAATTCGGTTCACCATCAAGGATTCAATCCACTGTTAGAATTCGAACAAATGAGTGTTTAAAGATGGTACCAATATTAATTACCACAAGCGAGCCATGGTTTACAGATAACACGACAACTCGGAAACGTTGGAAAAAGACTCGGAGCGTGAGAAACCGGGGCCGGAAGCATTAGCTCAGCACTAGTGAGGAACAAAACTGTTGCGGAGCACCAGAAAACACTGTTTTAAGTCGTGACTTAAATATGTGTCGTGAACAGTTGAGAGAATAGCGGTACAGGTCGTGTGGAGTCGTTTAAATAGTCCATAAATACGGCATTGGGTCATGAGTAGGTCGTAAATCAATCATAAACGCGGCTCTGTGGTCTTCCTCCGTCCAAAAATATCTTGCTCGATGGCCTGGGAGGTCTTGCTCTCCGTTTCTCCTCTCTCATACTTTGGATCGCATGATCGAGTTCGCCTCTTCCTCGCCCATGAGATCCTCTTGGAGTTAGAGCCATAAGCTGAAGTGAATCTTGCACAGAATCAACGGTCTGGGTCGCATGAGAACAACGAAAATATCAATCAAAGAACTCACAGATTCGGAGGCCGTTTCCTCGAGGAGTTCTGCAATTGGGCGGTTCTTGATCGGCGGCTTCCGTTTTGCGTGTGCATCATGAACTCGAGTGCGGATCGCTAGATTCAAAGTCAGACATGCCTCTCAACTAGAGTAATAAAACTTGCCTGAAGCGACGAGGAGAACGACACGATGAACTGAAAGAAAGTCTCTGGTTTGACGGCCTCCGCTGAATTGGGGCTCTCGCCGTAGTACGCTGGCAGGGCATGCAATTCTCGCTCTACGGCGTCACTCATGTGCTTCATTCCGTTGATCTTGGAAGCGACTTTTGCGACAAATGGCTGCCGGGGTATATGAGCAGACGTCCACACGCTCAGGTGGAGGCAGATATAAATACCTCCATCACACGGATAAAGTTGTCGTTTGCTGGCACGGCTCTCACTGATTTGAGTTGCTCAATTTCTTCCTTGAGCTGTTTCAAACCAGCAACCATAAGGTTAACATTTTGAGCGACGGTTTGCGGGGAGACTGTTTGATTCCGAAGATTAAGAGATTTTTAATATCAGAGTCTGAGAACGTACCCCTTGCCGCAGCTTCCGAATTAGGGAGATCGCCAATGAAAGCGACCAAGGGATGGATCTTTCTGCATCAAGACCCGAGCAAGATAATGCAATAGGGTGGGGCAATCTGATCCACCTCTTGTAGCCTTGTATTCCTTGAGCTGCAGACATTGTCAGTAGCATTCTCTTGCGTCTGAGTATGATATACCTTCAATAATGCATGCAGTGGGAAACCTTGAGCCCCGCCATGAAAAGTGGAAGCGTTCACGGTATTCCCGACATCCAGAACAGCCTGCGAATGTATCAATGTAAAGAAAAATAGGATAAGTATTGAGACAGACCTGCAGCACTTGTCTGAACTTCGAGGATAATCGCAATTCTTGGGCGGCGTCATAGAGAATTTGCAACTGCGGTCGATACTCGGTGATTTTCAGCTCCACTTTACGACGGAATATCATGCAAGGCAACCGCTCTTCAAACCGAGGGATCGTCATGATCTGAGAACTTTCAGATAAAGTTCAACTACAGCATCTCACACTTACCTCCGCCAAGTACTGGTCGACTTTCGAGAACATCGATAAATCGTCGATCGATTTAAGGTGCCTGATCTGATGAGAGACGCAGAGAGAAGCTGGCTATCGGACAGAATAAATCGGACAGAATAACTCACCTCTTCTAAACTGGGTACATGGCCTTTCATGTTCTTCAGGTCTCGGACAGATAGTATTACATCATCCAACTCGAGCAGAGCTTTCTTGATATCCGAGGAATTCATCTTCATCGCAGTCAACGTGAGATCTGGCGAACCATGAGATGACGGCAAATAAAACCATGAAAACAGACCGATCTTGTCGCCCTTGCGTTTATCTAGCACCGTGAGGACTAGTTTCCTGGCAAAGCTCTGGCGCCTCTGAGAAGGCGCCACAGGCGTAGGATCGAGCAGGAAGTTGTCCTCCAAGCCATCCGCGCGGAAGACGACACCGGAATAAGGCACACTCCATATCGTGGACGTCAGGGACGGACCGTCCCAGCCTGTTCCAGAAGAACGGTTTCAACCGTTTGGCAGGCGCAGCGGCCTTCGGCTTTCCACCCATCCCGAAAGTGGTTCCATCGGAATCAACGGATTTCACACCTCGGATGAGGGAGGCGGCGGGGGCGGAGGCGGAGGCGGCGGGGGAGGGGGAGGGGGAGGGGGAGGTCCAGATGTGTCCAAAACGGCCGACAACGTTGGTGGAATAGATGGGCGTTTGTTCTCGGCAGGAAGAGGCGGCGGAGGTGGAGGTGGAATTTTTGTCTTGGATCCCTGCTCCCTTGTGTTCCTCGCAGGAGGAGGCGGTGGCGTAGATTTTCGCTTTGAATTCTTTCTCCGTCTTCGGCTTCGCCGCCAGCTTTGCCTTGAGTTCTGCCACCTCAACCGACAAGGACGCAATTTCATCGTCCCTGCGGCTGATGCTGTCGATTGTTCGTGACGTCATGAGTGCTGCAATCGTTTCGGCCTCCCGCTGTTCATATCGAGGTTCCTCTTCTGAGGTAGAGCGAGTATAAATAGATTCTAGAGTCCGTCTGAGCACACCAACGGATGACTCCAGTTCGCCATTCTAGCAAAGGTGAGATAATCACCGCAGCGATGAAATAGTCGGCTGACCTTGGCCTTCAGTTTGAGGATCTCGTCTGTGTTCCTATTCTCCTGTGTGAACGTTAGATTAGAACAAACACAGCCGAAAATAACCTACAGATTCTCTGACTTTACGACCTTTGAGGCGGTCAACCTCAGCTTGCAGATTCTGCACCTCCTTCTCCTTCTCAATCAGACGCAGGACCAACCCGTGGAAATGCTGAGACGGGAAATTCTTAGACATAGAAGAAAATAGAAGGCTGGACAGAGGCTAACCTGAGACCCAGCCTTTTCGGACGACTTTGCGTGGGAGTGGGACGCCGGATTGGCCAGCGCGAGGGACTTGAGCGCGTTCATCTCGACGACTTGTTGATCAAGCCTACTACGTAGCTCAGTCCGCTGCCTCCAGTCAGCAGAAAAATCAACATTGTCGAAGCTGGCGCGTACCTCATCGCTGAGTTCCTCGCACCTTATCCTCAGGGATTCGAGTTCTTGCTCCACGACGGAGCTGGAAGAACCTGCCATCCGTGCATGCGCACTGTCCCGCACATCCTGCTCGTCCGCAAATTTCGCTGCCGCGTAGACGTCCAGCTCTCTCAGCAGGCGCGTGGGGGGCTCGACGCAACGGAACGCCACGATCGCTTCGTTCAGGCCCCGCCGCCCAAACTCATCCCGCAGCACCATCCGCTCCTCGAGCAAATCCGGGCCCTTCGTGAGCGCATTGATCAGTTTCATGGATGCCGCTCGAGCGTCCCAGACGCCCTCTTCCTCGGTACTGAATGCGAAGTCCAGGCCATTCTCGGTCTCGGTGGAATCGTCTTGAATGCGCAAAGATCGCAAGAGCGTCTCAAAACGGAAGGCCTCGTCGAACGCGTTGCGGTAATCCGACAGCGCGGCGAGCACCGCCTTGGACCCGGCGAGATCACATATGGTAGTGAGAAGCTTCGCCACCAGGGTGCACAGTTTCGGCGAAGAGGCATGGAGCGCATACGCGATGTGCGTAATGAGGGTAGGCGACGACAGGATTTGGTTGGAACCCAGCTAAAAAGGGACAGAGGCCTAAACGCACTGGCAGGGCAGAATACGCGTATTTATTGCGTACCTCGGTGGTAATCAGCACCCGCAGACATTTAATAACCTCCAGTAGCGCCTTCGCCTCCATCTCGAGCCGATTCCGAGCCTTGAAGCTGCCGCCTCCATTCGCCACAACACCGGAAAGCACGTCCCCGAGGGCGTCCACACCGCGCTCATCGCGCACGAACTCCTGGATCCACAGCAGGGTGGTAGTCGAAAGGTGCACGCGCAGTTTAACCAGATGCTCCGCGCTCGCCAGGTCCATTTTGCTGTTTCTATTCGTGCGCAGGCCGTCCGTATACCACTTTGCTGTCTGCGTGGACCCCCCGCCCAACCAGCCGCTCCAGAGTCCACCGGTGCCGTGAGGCTGAAGGGGCCGAATATTGACACAGCTCATGTTCCCCAGCTGTGCGTAACCTTGGTCCTGGGCCACCCCGCTCCCACCCGCGTCGGGATCCGGTTCTTCGCTGGAGTCCTCGGCTATAGCAGGGACCGCTGCGCCGCAGAGCCAGCTGCCCAATTGAATATCGAGAAGCGGCGCAAAAGGCCAGCGTCACCGGTCAACTGGGGAACAAGACGGAGCAGTGGGGCGGTGGCACTCGGTGGCAACGCTACATCGCCCGCACCCGCATTGGTCCCAGGTTTGAGCTTCATTTGGAGACCCTGTGCAAGGAGATGGCGCTTCTGCACTGGCGGAAGGTCATACATGGGAGTGCGCTTCTCCCCTCTAAACCCGAGGTCGTCCTACATCCAAAATGATGAGACTACATAGAATAGATTCAATTAATGGCAACGCAGGAGCGGACATACCAGAAGGACCTCGAATGCAGCAGCGTCGAAGCTCTGCGGGTCCTCGTCGACCGTGTCCAGGCCCGGGAAAGCACCACCGGTGAAATGCGGAACGAGCTTGGGCTCGCTCACGATGCTCTTGCGGTTCTCGACGACACTGCTGCGGTTGGGCGCCGCGGGCAAACCACGCCCTGACATCCATCCATCGAAGAAGGCGGAGAACCTATTCTGAGCCGCAAAACTCGCCTCGGCTCCGGCACTGGCTCGTGGGGAAATGGTGTCGTCGCCCTTGCCAGTCTCTCCAGCCGGCGATGCCGGGGAAGCGGAAGCAGGATTCTGGATAGTAGACTCCGAGGATTCGGTGGATGCAGACCGGGATTTAGACCGACGATAACACTCATCCGGGACACAGAATCGGAAATCACGCCGTGCCGAAGATGACAAGCTATTGGGGCTAAATGCAAAGCGGACGAGGTCGAAAACGAGAGAAGAACGCGGGAGCCTGGAACATTCTGCGAAAAGTCAATTAAGGCGTATGTTAAGAAGAAATCGCAAGTGCGCACCGGAAGCGTTTCCGTCTGTCCACACTTCCTCGAGTACATATTCCAAGTTACCGCCTCCGGGAATCGACATGGTCTTCGCAAGACCAAGCTCGTCCACCACCACCTCTATGAGCTCCCCGACTGATGTACACCTCGAAATGAAGAGCTTGTACTGAAATCCGTCGTGGATTTCCGGTACACGATGGAATGAAAACGGAATGGAGAGCGCCTCATTGAGGGATACGAGACGAACAAGAGGGTTTTGCAGATGCGAGATCATAGGAGAGGTGGGGTTGGCGTGGGTGGCATTTACGAGCGGCGCAATAAGGGTCATCGGCTCTAGAATTCCTGAAATTGAACCGAATGAACTATCAAAATCGAGTGATGAATGACAGATCCTGACCGTCACCCAGCGCCTCAAGCTCCGCCTCCGCCCATTTTCTGCCAGATTGTTCGGTCCTGATTGTCTGGAGAGCCCACCCATGGTCCTCGAGATCTCCCAAAACCTGGGACTTTACACCGTCGATCTCGAGGAGCGTATCAATGACATCCTGGGCGGTAGCATCCTTCTCGATTTCGGCAAAATGGAGAGATCCAGTGTTGAGAATCGTCGGGACGAGCAATGCATTTTTGGACATTTCGGCCCCTGCGTTGTTGTGGTATATTCGTATGGGTGGCGGAATGTGAATTTCGTTAGAGGATTGTTCGTAACCTGAGCATCGAGGGGCGCCCACTGCGGGACGAGGTGGACGAGAGTGAAAGTGAAAAAAGGGGCTAGTGACACGTGCCGTGCCAGTTTGGCTTCGGATAGGATCGGACGGCGTTGGCCTCTGCATGCATCCCTCGTAGGCGTCCTAGAGACGATGGGAAAGGGGGTAAAGAATTTTGGAGCGCTGTTTAGGTTACGCAGTGAATAAGAATTCTGGGGCTCGGAGGGAAAGGACTCAAACCTGCGCGCTGGAAAGATCGATTCAATTAGTCCGATAATGGCGGGAGTATAACTTATCTTCCCTGTGCGGATATAGTTAGGAACGGGAACCAGAATATGACCGGAAATAACAAAACGATACCAGCATTTCCAGGCTTTTTTCACAGAGGAGAGGGTGCCACGGAAACCTGTCGACAGAGGACCAGA
Organism: Mycena leptocephala; assembly: GCA_029378395.1. Classification (NCBI taxonomy): domain Eukaryota; kingdom Fungi; phylum Basidiomycota; class Agaricomycetes; order Agaricales; family Mycenaceae; genus Mycena; species Mycena leptocephala. Next base: position 155,260 of record JARJLF010000516.1, on the reverse strand, counting down.
GCCACACCGTGAGAAGAGCCTACAATTTGACTATGGTGCATGTAGTACAAGACTGAAGATGTAAAGGCTGGGACATACGAGGGAGTCGGCGAGAGAGAGAGAGTAAAAGTGATCGGTAATCGCCAAGAACCCAAGAACAAGCGCGAAAAAGCCAAGTCAAGGAAGCGAAGAGAAAACTACTAGTAGGCCTGAAATATATTTACCAATGGAAATCTCCCACATAATGATGAGGTGGCCAACTCCTGGCTTGGAGACCAATTGGAGACCCATAACGGCAAGTACTGACCAGACCAGATTCGCGCCGCGCATCAGACTTTTGACATATTCGTTGTGGTGTTGTACAACACCAAACAACACCAAAAAACACATGAAAACGCCACCACAACGTAGGGCATAAAATACACAACACCAGTGATGGTGCACTGTTGCCGCGCTTCGGCGGTTGATCAAAATTCAAAATCATTCTTGCCCAAGGGAGTTCCCCATCCCCGCACCCCATCCGATATGCCCTAGCCAAATGTCAAAGTCAATGTCGAGCTCACCGTCGACAAAATCTATCAACAACGCGACAATACGTAAAAACGCCGCAACGTGGCAACCAAAATGTCAAAAGGCTGATGCGCCCCAGTGGGCAAAGCAAGCGAAGCCGTGGTTTCACAATTCAGTGGGGATTCCAGCACAGGCTCCTGCCCGAACACGACATCCAGCGCGAAAGCTTGCAAAGGATAACGCAAAGAAGACGGGCACCGAAAAGAAGGTATCACGTGTTCGCTACCCTCCGATCTAGCCCGATCGGAACATCGGACCGTCTTCCCGCAGCCAGGCTGTGCCATTGAAGTAAAATATTCAAAAATCGTCCCAGGTGTGTTTGTAGGAAGAGCATATTATCCGAGGCCACCCTGGTAGAATAATGAATTTTCTTGCTGCATCACAACGGCCCTCAATAGACTGCGCATTGAACGGTCCGCAGCAGACCCCCGTGCAACCGAGAACACTTGATCGACTTCCGAAGATGTAGGTAGGTAGGTAGGTACGTACGTAGGATTACACGGCACGGTCCCACTCAGGAACACCGGTTTGAGGAAGTATCCAAGTGTACTAGGCTAATAATGTCCACCTTCGTCCCTCCGATGAAATACAATCAATTATGTACAGTGATGCGGATCCTGCTTCCGCGGAGATCGTGAAAAACATCGGGTGGGACGTCATCAGTCGTCTACTGGATCTAGCGGAGAAAACGGACTCGTAAGAATATCGTGAGTCTGACGGTTGCTCTTTCTAAGCATCAGATGCGAAGCGCAAGTAGGGGCAAAGCCTTATGTAGGTGGAGATTATTGAACGGCGGGTGTTATGATTCTCCAGGCTACTAGTCGATATGGATCGTCTTTTGGTCAACTCGTGGCTTCACGGATATCACGCCGTCGAAAGTTGAAGTTGTCCCGTGGTTCATTGGACATGCTACAGCCATTATGTTACAATGCTCGCCTTGTTTGGGCGCTGACAACAAACCATTCATGCTCTGACATCGAAGTAACGGATGCCACGCTTCCTGGACCGGGTTTATTGTTCTCCGCCGAGGCAAATCTGACAAAGTCGGCGGTGTTCTCGGAATTCACCATCGATTGACCACTCTAATCCCGACGCGTATGTGAGAATGGGCACCTGGAATGCATAATAATAATATTAGTGCCTCGATGCCCCGCATCCACATGGAGATCAGAAATTCTTGATGCACGACACCTGTTTAAATGGACTCAGATAGGTTGAATGTTTCTCGGTTCGTTCAATGTGCGATAAAATCCGGGCGTCGGCCTAACGCCTCGGTTCTTCAAGCTCCAGAGCTCTCACTAAGATGTTCTCCGCTAAAACCATACTCATCGCACTTGCCTTCGCTGCCGTGTCTTTCGCAGCACCCAGCCATGTGTGCAATTTCTTTCAGCGCCGACGGATTACTGATATATAATCCTAACATAGCTTGTTTCGCCGACCATTACAGTGTGCACGGACTCGCACAACCTGCAAAGCGGCTGCGTCGATCTCTCGGCCGTCGCCGACACCTGCACCGACTTCACCGGTTACTTCAGCTTCCTCGACAAGGCGGTCAGCTCCGCACAGGTTCCCCCAGGATTGGTCTGCACGTTCTTCGAGTCAGTGATTACGTTTCAAGGCGTTGTGGATCGCAATAATTTGACTTATATACGCAGGGACTTGGACTGTCGCAATGGCGGCGTGAACGACCACGATGTCGCGGTGCTTACTGGCGGAACGTGGGATATGTCTCGCGTGCAGGGGATTGCGGGGACGCAGAACTTTAACGACCTGACCAGCTCGATCAGTTGCTCGCCTGTTTAGTGCTTAATATAATTGTCTGTCCCATTTTTCTCAGCGGTAAAAGACAAGACGAATGACATGGAATATCCCAGCCAACTTCCAGTGTGGAATTTGACTCCAGATGGGACTTCCGAGCAAGATGATAATTGCAGGGTAGTGCACTACTACAACTAGGCTACCTTTATATATACGGTGAATATCAAATAAAATACTACGGAGGCATGGCAACAGATAGCAAGTATGGACCGAAAACAAATGCCAGGGTGAATCGAGCTTGGATCTCCAACATCCAGAAGAGTAATACCTGGCTCGCAGTTTTTAAGCGAGTGCAGACATTATCGGCAGTCGCGATTCACGCCTTGCGCTAATATTTGCCCATGACCCTGGTTCCGGATAGCCCTTGGCCTGTGAAGCGAAATGTCAACAACTGAATCTGAAGCTTTGGTATAGGAGCCTAGAATTTTGAAATACTCAAAAACTGACACCGGACCAGTGTTGAGCAGTATCCCTGGCTCATATGCTAGACCTAGAGATTTGAAAGTGCGTTTGCTCAGATGAACAGGATAGGAGTCGCGTCCAACGGTGGCAATGGAACGGTTGATCCGGTCTGAGCAAGGTCAGACTTGCCCAAACAAAGCCGACTTTTCCTCCGCTCCACCACATGGCTGTAATGCGCCATTCATCTTTCCCAGCCCATATTCCGGGGTTTATCTCCTCTGGACGTCGCTCCTGCGGTCTGGATGTCTTGGACTCGGAGTCATTAACTCCGGGACTCGGACGGTCAGTTTCGGGGACTCGGAGGAGCCACGGGCAACGCTCTCAGAGTGTAAGTCCAGGACATTGCTTCGGAGCTCTTGGAGAATCTTCGGGTTAAATTGCAAGCGCCTAAGTCCCCAATCACGCTCGACAAACGATTTGCCCGGCGCCGAAACTTCCGTCATCAGTGACTTTCTGCCGCCTTTCAGGTATTGATTCTCATAATTATATTACAGCTGTTTGCAAAAGTAATGACACTATCTAAAAATAGTTAAAAGAAAGCAGTTTTGAGGTGTCAGATTGCCAAGTCCATTTCTCATTCATTTCTCAACGGATTTCTTCGAGAGTAGGCGCGTTCGAAACCGAGTAAGCGGGACTTTCATACGGTACCCTACTCACCCGGTATATTACGTAATTGAATGTTCCAAAATCCCGGCTGTCTAGTTTGAACGGGACGCGGCAACGGCTTTTGCTCCCTCACCAGAGAACCGATTCAGATGAATCTAGGTGATTCTGAAAGCGTACATCAAGGCAACCTATATCCCAGCGCTCTAAAATGAAACACACATGAAAGGCACCCGCAAGAATGGATTTACTGATTGGTAGTGAATATTTATTCCTAGCAGGTTGCCTTGAGAAAAAACCAAAATATAATTTACCATGGAGCTTTACCTCAATCACAGCTTTCAGAATCATCTGGATTCATCTGAATCGGCGCTCTAGTGGCCGAGAAAGGGTCATCACCGTGTTTGATTCAAACAAGACTGCCGAAATTTTGGAACAGTTAAATTACGCAATTTCCCTGGTAAGTAGGGTACGGTATGAGAGCCTCGCTTACCCGGTTTCAAACGCGCCTACTCTCGAAGAAATCCGCTGAAAATTGGATGAGAAATGGCCTTGGCAATCTGGCACCTCAAAACTGCTCTTCTTTCATTTATTTTTAGATAGTGTCATTAGTTCTGCAAACAGCTGTAATTATCACATCCAACAACATTTTTGGAGCTCCTGTCCCTGCGCGCCGGCTTCTCTCACGATCTTGCTGCGTCACAACCAGCTCGACTTCTTTTTTTACCGTCGCGGAAAAGCCGCTCCAGCCGTTGCCAGTCTCCAGTTGACATCTTTTGATCATTGTGGAGTTAATAACAGAATATGAAAATTCATTTCAACTTGCAGAATACAAGTAAATGCACAACGAAAAGGTGTGAACCCTGCATAGATCATGCCTCGCAGGTGGCCAGTACTAACTTAATATAGTCAGCCATGATACGATGCGTTTCTTTGGAAGGGTGTCTTTCAACGGCGCGAAGGTTAGCCATTTACTCTTCCCGCGGAATGATTCACTCACCCGATGAGCCAGTAAAACGCGTTTCCAGGCGTTGAGCACTCCGCAGAGAGGTCTCCTCCAGCCGGGATGCAACTACCAGAGGTCTCGTATCCGAACGCAGCAAATCCTGGCGATGTTCCCAGGACGGCATCCCACAGCGGCGCGAAGTCGACGTAGGCAACGTTGACGCCCTGGGAGCGCAGAGCACTCACACCGTTAAAAACAGCTTGCTTCCAGGCCTCTCCAGTTGCAGCATGTACTCCACGTCCGTAGTCGTCAACCACAAGGATATTTTTCGCGTTTGTGGGCGGAGCGACAAGCTGCTTGATCTGGGTCAGGAGTTCTGTGGCGGCCTGTGGAAGGTGGTTTCCGTCGACTTTGGAGTTATCCTCGTCAGTCCTGATTCTGTAACTTTTTTGCAGAGATCTACCCACCTGAAGAAGCGCGAAAGTCACTAGGTAAATATTAATGACCAATCTACGAAGTCAACTAGCAGTATCACCGCTCACTTGATTCCGAAGAAAACGGTATAGAGTGTGGTGGTCGGATCCAGGTTGTTGTTTTGACTGAGGAAGAGCGCGGCTATGGTTATTTGTGAGTGGCCAATCTACTCCACTGGCCAAGACCCAAGGCATACATTGGTGCAGGAAGTCAGATCCGCCTGCTCTGCTCGGCCAAAGGGTCACATCTACCACTGCGCCGGACACCTTGATCGAAATGAGTGTGAGACCACATAATACTCGTCATCACACAAAGTAACCGGAAATTTGCTTACTACAGCAGAAATTTGCACAGTATTCTGGGTCTGATCGCCTAGAAATGTTCATTTGGATATATTCTCGCCCTTCATATCTAATTCAGCATCAAAAATCATGTGTATACCTTCTGTGGATCAATTGTTTTGAGTCCACTTGATTTTTGGTACAGGTGTCCAAAATTACGGTGTATGGCTCGGTCTGTGGGCATAGATAGAGTTTTTTGTTGTCAGGGCTATTCCTTAAGATATGTTGAGTATATGCCATCACTTGGAATTCGAGGAAAGTGAATGGAAACTAATACACAAGGCATTTTCTGTGCTGAGTCATGCCTGCATGGATCATGCACAAGCTGTTCTCCAGTTAAGCTGACAAAATTGAACCTTGACAGGTAAACTTTGCTTGAAATCTGACTGAAGCACTGCTGAGTCATTGTTTCATCCATCCATGGTGCTCTACATGAAGAATTACCATCTAAATCGCTTATTTAACAATTAATCTTGGAATCCTGCAGACAATGCTACCACATCATTTGCGGTAAGAATCTGTTACATAATCAGAGACTTAACTGTTACAGAATCCACCGGAGATGTCTGTTTACCTATTCCAGGATACCCCACTTTTGAATTCAGGCTCCGAGTATTTTCTTTGCAAAGTTTCTTCCGACTGTTGGATAAAATGTCATAATTTAATTATGGGTTGCTAATCTTTTCTGGTCTCTGGAGAGCAATACTGAGTCAATTCTCCCAAAACGAGTTATGCGGTCTTCAGCTAATATCTGTAGGTATTTGGTGGTAAGATATAGTGGAGCCCAGTGCACGTGATCTGGCACAGTGAATCAATTTCCGGTTACTTTGTGTGATGACGAGTATAGGTCGACATATGTAGAGAAATGCTACAACTTGGTGAAAAAATATCGGGGTAAAGAGCAATAATAGTCATTGAGAAGGAAATTCAAGTAGGAGAAATTTTGCAAAAAGGAGCTCTGACACCCCTACTGACAAAAAGACTCCTACTCCCATCTCCTGGTCATCCTCCTTCTGAGTTCAGGAAGACAAGTAGGAAAGCGAGTAGGAGCGTGAGTAGGAGAGGAGTAGGAGCAACTTTGAACACCACTAATGGCCCATTACTTTTTATTTGGCAAACCCATTCAGTTTTAGAATTCCACACATAGGACTCGTAGTAGATGCTCCTGTGCTCTGTAAACTATAAGAATATGTGTACAGTAAGGTGCCGGGTGAAGTTTTGGTTTTTAATTCCGTCATATTCAGTTGCAACTTGCTGTGGCAGATGGTCCGCACCTGCAGCCAAATAAATGGAGTCCAAGCAGGCCAACAGTTTGATTCCGGGACGAGTCAAGTAACGGTATTCCAGCCTTTCTTCTTGGGAGGGGGTGTGCAGGCCCATCTACTGCGTGGTTCAACAGGCAGCAAATATTTGTTTTTTAATAATTTTGCCACTAGATCCAGAGCTCTTCTGATATATTCAGCTACGCGTTATAGCAAGAACAAGATTCGTGGCAGATGGTCCGCGCCTGCTCTCAATAAATAGGCGAAATGCCACTTGTAAGCAGGACACCGGTTCGATTCCGGGACGAGTCATGAATGGACGAGACATTTTTTCTTGCTTTTCTACACCCAATCAGCTGCGTGGTTCAACAATTGTAGGGGATTTTATATCCATGCCGGATCAGTGTTTGTTTTTAATGTTGTCGCCAGAGACGCCTACGACATATTCAGTTGCGACTCGTAGCAACTAGCAAGAACAAGACTCGTGGCAGACGGTCCGCACCTGCTCTCAATCACGGAAGAATCTAATATGGAAGCAGGCATCGGTTCGAATCCGGGATGAGTCATCCACGGTATTGGTTATTATGCTTGCTGAGCACTGCTGTAACCTGTGTGGGTAGCAGGGAGTAGAGAAAAGACAGACCCACCGGAGTTCGTTATTTCTTTTTTTTTTGTAGTTTTTTGTACGCTGTAAAGCACCGAAAGCCGTACTATTCAGCTCTGAAGTGTACTCAGTGGGTGCGGTTAAAAGCGGACTTTGGGCTGAGAGATCGAAGGAATGGCACCCATCTATCTAGCGATTCTTAGTATTTATCACTCATAAAGCTCGTCCATTTTCTTCGCTTTCCTCCTCTACCTTCAGCTCCTTTTATTTTCAACGGTCCAGGACCATTTCAAGTTCAAATCCAATCTATTTTCTCCTAGACAGACCTTCGACAAAAAACAATGTTGTATTCGGCGTTATATGGTGGTTATTTCCCATTTTTCTACACTTCTTCAATGGCTTCCTCATCAGATGATCCTTCTACTCATTAGAATTAGTGCCGACTCATGGCATACCAATACAAAAAATGTACACACCTCCCCAGAATACACTCCATATTTTTCTGGCTCCTGGGCACCTTCTCTCTGAGCAGACGAACTATATTTTTGTGGCCTTTGTTAATGCAGCCCTAGTGCACTGCCATACGCTCCACCCCGCGCATTGACATCGGCACCGTGCTTGATGATTAATTGGACATGTTTTCGTAGCCATACCATGAAACTGCCTGCAGTGCATTGCCGAAGTGTCCACCCTGTGCGTTAACATCAGCACCCACCTCAATAAGAAACGAACAATTTCTTCTTGGCCCCCGCGACGCTGCCTGCAATGCACTCCCGAACCTCCGCCTTGAGTATGAACATTGGCACCCTTCTCAATGAGCAACTGAAATTTTCATACCCCGATACGACGATGCCTGCAATGCATTCCCGTATCTCCACCTTGTGCATGGACATCGGCACCATTATAATTAGCCACTGACAACAATAAGTGACCTCGGACGGCGGCTGCCTGCAATGGATGATATTTTCCAGCTGAAGCATTGACATCAGCACCATGTCCACCAGCAATTGAACCATCTGGAGGTGGCCATAATATGATGCCACACGGACTTCCTTGTATGAAGCCTTGGAGATGGTGCCCTTTGAGAAGATATTTCGCTGTTTCCAGAAGGTTCATTGCTGCAGGAACCACAATACAGAGGGTTGCGATGCCAATCCAAAAAGTCCCATGGAGGGCATCTCCATTTCCAACCTGTTGCTTGCTTCCAACCAGGGCCCGAGGAAGAAACTCCAGGATCATGTTTCTCAACATACCCTCAGGTGGACCCACAGCATGCATCAAGCAATATTGGAGTACTCAACAAAAGGAGGTAGATTGTCGCTGTAATCCAGGATGTATCCACAAAATGTCGAAGGATAGGAATGTGAGCAGGTGCGTGTTATTTCAATTGTGCATCAGGAAATCGGTGTGACTGAATGCTGTCCAAATATGCCTGTGTGGTGTAGTGAACAAGTCGCACCACAGACAGTTGTTCATCCACAATGACTAGCCCGCACAGACAGACAGAATGATCTCATATCCAAAAGATTGTCGTTGTCGAGTTGGTGTGTGCCAGGTTCAATAGCCAGGGCTACTTGCAAATCTGCAACTTTTAATGGCCTATGTGTATTGCAATCCAAGTAAGAGCAAGTGAGCAATGTTTCTTTCTTCTCATTCTGATCTCTATTCGCTTCATCGCGTTATCGTAGCTGTCATTTAGGTCCTTTGGAAGTGTTTTCAGAGCTTCTCGAACTCGCTTAATGGTGCTCTTCTTCCTGAGGGATTCAATGTGGAGCTTGGCAAGAAGGAACCTGATCATGGATTATTTTAAATGCCTTCTTTTGATGAATCCTTGGAGCTTACATTCCATCCACAGTGTGAGTGATAGTTGAGAGCATTTCCTCTCGCAAATCAGACCAGGCTTGAACTGCTTTGACAGCCATGGGACTTCTCGATTGCTCTTCCACATATCTGCGAATATCTCCTCATTTGCCGTATCTCCAGTGAGCTAACATTTGGAAGACAAGCATCTGGAGTAATGTGAGGCGGAAGTAATCATCAGGTTCACTGTAGGCCCATCACCACAAGATATTCCAATAGGAGCGCGCTGGGCCTCTGGATATTCATCCATGGCATCCACAAATGTAGACCCTGGAATAGCCTCCAATGGTGGAGCGGACATGTCGAAAACCTCACCAACAGATGGTGTGGTGTTTCTCGTGGTGTTGTTGATACAATTTCTCTGCCAAAGCCATATCTTTGCCAAGCACCAGTTGTCTCCAGAGACCAGAGAGGAGTTTAGAGGGAGTGTGATCCTCAGCCTCCTTGTGGTTCAGGTACATACAAGCAACACCGGTATTTCCATGCTGATGTTCAGTTGCAAGATGGTCAACAACCATTGATCTAAGCCAGAAGAATTAGTGTGCACAGAATAATCCAAAAAAGGTGCGCACGCAAGGACAGTTTTCCCGGCACCCGCTGTTCATTCGATTAATTAATTTTGGCATTGACGAAGAACCTAAGCCACACACGAATTCCATGGCACCAAAGTGTTCTTCCTGCACTGTATTTCCATTCTTGAAAGTGTGGATCCACAAGCAGCCATCCACCAGTTCCTGCCTGTCGTCACCTGAAATATCCACTTGACGCAGAAAGAAATTGATGGGTGCAAGCCAGTCTATGATTTGGATGCGTTCTGCAGCTGGGAAAGGTTAATAATTGAACATTTCCCTCTCTCTCGCAAACTCACAGTCCATTCGTCGTTGGATATTAATGACACCTGATCCACACAATCCACTGAATTCATATGTCTGGTAAACAACAATCTGAGTTGATTATCCTGCATAACCGACTGTGACGACTGACCGCTGTGATCCCGTCGATGCTGCTGGCCTATATCCCTGAAAATTTGAATCAATACTCATATTCCAGCCGAAGATGGTGAAATGACCAGAGATCCAGTAATAGCCATGAATTAAGCAGAGACTTGAACTGTTCAAACTTGCAGAGATATTCATTGGCCTCCTTCATGCTCCACAATGTCCATTTCAGCTGCTTCGAGAACTTCGACAGTGGCCCGTTCCCCGGTCGTAGCTTCTCTGTGAACTGACTCATCGTTGATTGGAAATCAGCGAGTGGTCTTCATCTGTTGAATCTTGCCACTCAATGGGTTGCCAGCGATACAATTTTGAAGTTCCTCGAGTAGTGGTCGGAGACTCTCCATCTCCGAGAGGAGTTTCTGCTGTTCCTGGGGTGCATGGATGAAGCCCACAATGTAGTCTCGGCCTTCAATGCAGTGTCAACGAGCTGCAGAATACTGGCGACAATGCCCAGCACTTCAGCCATGAATCAGGACAAATGGTGTGGAGATTTGCACTGCCGCAGACAACATGTCAAATCAACACTGCCTTTTGATACAATCAGTCCCCACTCGGATGCTGACATGATTGCTCGGGATTGGACAGCTTCTTGACGATGGCCTTGAGGAGCTCGGAGGTGCCGGCGGCGGCGCGAAAAAATGTAGTGTGCAAGCAGGCTACTACCTGTCACATTCCGGGACGAGTCATGCAGCCCACCGGGCAAGTTCCATTTTTTGTTTCGTACTCTCGTAGTTGTAGGAGCGCCGAATGATGCACTGTTCAGCTCTCAAATTTACTCGAGTGGGTGCGAGTAAAGGCGGACTTGGGCAGAGACGTCGAAGGGACGGCACGGGCTCGAGGAATTTGAAGCTGCACTAATGGACGAGTGAGCTGGGCTGAAGCCTTGAAGTCTTTCCAGTCAAAAGTTTCATGAAAATCTCAGGAGATCAGAACCATGGTGTAGTCTCCCAGTAGTCGAAATTTGAATTGGTTCGACGCAAATCGCGGCTCACTGCGGCGCATAGCCGAGCACAAAAAAAGGAAGTAAGTGTTATGTAAAGTAAAAGAACAAGAGTCCAACTTGCCTGCGTACCTGTGCGGCAGCTGCGCGGTAATTGAGAGTTAAGCTGGAGGAAACAAGCAAAGTGGAGTCAGTGAATGTACTGCCAAGGTGTAGCGGCACATGCAGCAGATCCATAGATCTGGGGATTCTACGGCTTCGTGCAATATTATGTGCTGTGGAGAGGGGATGTAAAACACGGTTAGGTGTGTTCCGTGGTCTAGCCGAGTTCTTGCCGAAGGAGTCGATTAAGCGACATCTGCCGACTTCCCACGGTTGAAGAAACAGAGTAGAGAGCCTGTATGTTGAAAGATATGGCCCAGAGGATCGATGTATGTTGCGTAGAAAGACCTTTATTTTCTAACCTTTATTTTCAAGCTATTTCTGAAGCATGAACAGATTCACATCAAAACCGGATCCAAATCCGCTCCCGGAGCAACTCTAAGTGAAACTGGTGCCACTCATGTGTGGTAGGCTGTTGGTTAATGAAAAACCTCTCCACATGTAGGAGTGATCATAAACTCCCTGATATGGTATTCATTAGGTGAACGGCAAAGGGTTTGAACTCACAACACATGACTTGCGGAACTTGAACACGCGTTTTCGAACCACACGATACTCATTAAATATCCAATGATAAATAAGGTCATAAAGTAGATTCCATACTAGGTAGTACTAGTACTCAGTTAAAATTTGCACACAGAGTAATTTCGTAACAAAGAATTAAACTCAACCAACTTCCTTTCAATGTTCACTGGCCCAGGACGACCTAACTAAAGTTCATGGGACTCCTTTCAACTATTGACACTATCGGAGATAATCCAGACATTCCGTTTAGAAAGCGCAGGGCTGGTTCAGCATCAATTCAGCATCAGCTGACCCACGAGTGTCGTGCGTCGCAGCAGGCAGTGCATCGGCGCTAACCTCTTGCTGGCATGAATATTACGAGCAGGTTCCCGGAAATTCCTTGTCTCTTCAGTGCAGACGTGAACTCGTACAGTTGCGCTACGTGAAAAGAATCCCTAGACGCCGAACAACGTCACGTTAACTAGCAGTGGGCCCGTGCTACGCTACGGAAATTTTCACAAAACCCACAACATTTCTCAAACTTCGAGATCAAGTTCAAGTTTGAAATAACCCTGAAGACGCCGCTCATTGTCAACCTTCGGTTGACTCCTCCCAGCCTCGTGTGCTGTCCCACCATGAGAACTGATTCAGCATAATATAATGCTCGAGTTTCTAACGACACAAATCAGTGAATTTGGAGGCTCAACATATTGCTTGATTTGAGAGAGCTTTGGATGAGGCACTGTTTGGTTTCCTGTAGGAAGTTTAATTTCATGTCAGTATTATGGTGTACATTCGATGGCCTCACCCAAGGCTCACCTGCTCACTCATACATATGCGATATGGTAGGCTAACATATCGCATGCTGCCGTGGATTCTGCCAGTTTACCCATTATTCTTCTTGACGATCAGTGTCTTTTTCTCTGATAGCTTGGTTCAAGGTGTTCCGGAATTCCTAGGCTCAGTTTTACTTGTCCTCAGATTTACCTACCTTACCTTGTGCATTCTCTGACTGTTAGAGTTGGATTTTAGATGGCCTGGTGAGCATCTCGACTTTAATCCGTGAAATGACCATTTGGGCCCCCATATGGCTTTCAGACGGTACAATGATATTACAGATAGAATATCCAAATCCAGAGAAGTCAGGTCAACTTGATCATACTCCTGCTCGTCTGAGTTCCGAACTTCTTAATTAACCCATACCAAATATGTTACAGTTCACTCGTATTTACATGCGCGATCCTCTGGTCCTCGAAGCTGAACACGGGCTGTGTAGCTGAAGGGTCAGTATTATTTCACCTCGCGAAACAAACTCCACTTGACCTTTCATCACTTCTCACTTCTCTTTTGCCAACCTTCCCACTTCAGATTCGTCAATAGAGAGGTTGCGCAGAAGCCATATGAGCCATTAGATGGCATTTGTGCAGTGCACAACTCGATGGCTAATGGCTCATATGGCTCCAGATGACACCCCACATTTCCACTCAAGCATGATGTATACGGCAGTAAATATTCCTATTTAGCTCTACAATAACCTTTTTCGCGTACCGTCCCCACAATTCAGTCAAAACAGCCGAAACCCAGAAATTGGGCAAAAATTGAACCACTACAATGGAGTAAAATGCTAGGAGCAAGCAATTCGACCAGCATATTTTCCTTGGTCAGTTGAGCATACTCAATATGAGTACTGCTTCCCAAGCCATTGAGATGAAAAGCCATATGCTGCATCAGCAAATCCTGATTTTTTCTGTAGTGGCCATAGTACTGTGTAGTATTTTGTAGTCGGACCATTGCTTGTGTAGTGCCTGTAGTGCCTGTAGTGCTCTGTAGTACTTTGTAGTATTCAGTTATGGCTATGTAGTGCTCTGTAGTGTTACATAGTACTCTGTTGGGACTACATAGTGTTCTATATTTTCTGCTCAAAAATATGGGTCACAGTGAGGATCTGGCATGTTCCTGGAGGCAATACTAGTGACATTGCGCATTTCAGATGTTCTCCCACCATGTTCAGGTCTCTGGGAAAGTATTTTGCGATTTGTGACTTAACGAAGCTGTTTCTTGAAAAATGACCTCAGACAACTCTTGTAGCTCTCATCGAGCTCTACAACTTTTGTTTTTTCAGTCTATTTTTAGATTGGTACCCGACGACCACTTTTTTTGGACCACGTTCACCACATTCATGATTTTTGCTATCATTAATATTTAAAGACTCACACACGAGCAGAATGTATATATTTGAGGTAAGCAAGGACGAGAAAGGTGTTATAAGCCAGAAGAATCAGATGGCCCTCATATATTGCATAAGTTTTCCTAACCTTGTATGGTTACTTTAGACTACTGGGTATTTTGTCTGCAGTAGTATTTTGTCTGTTCTCGCGAGGTCAAGGGTTTGATTCCGGCCAGTAGCACATTTAATGATAATTTAATTAGTCTAATGTAATAGTCACAAAAAAACAATATAAACTAAAGTGTCCTTACTGAATGTGCTAAGAATTAGAACAAAGAGTATCATAAAGTTGAACGGAGCATGAAATGAATTTTTTTAAGCTGGGAAGGTCCCACTACAGAGCACTCTGTAGTACTACATAGTGGCCCTACAGCACTATAGAGTACTATAGAGCAAATACCCTTCACTACAGATACTACAGGCACTATAGACACTATACGCGCTATGTAGTACTATATAGCACTCTGTAGTTCAATCAGGATTTGCTGATGTGCGCACAGCAAAAAAGCCATTAGATGGCTCATGTGGCTTCTGCGCAACCCGGTTAATTTAATCAAGGGAACCGGAAAGCAGAATGGATCTAGAGTCTCAATATAAGTTTCTCGCCGGATACTACTTCATTTGAAGTCATACTCTTCGTGAGGTTGAAATCATGGTTGGTTAGCATTAGACGCGAAGTTACAGTACTTTTACCGAAGCATAGGCTACTTGTATATTTTAGTTAAAAAATTGTCAATATCCAGGATTAATAATGCCTTCCCTGGGATTTCCTGCAGCTCCCAACTGTTGAAAACGGACATTTGGGTGGACTGGGGAACATCTTGACAGTTATAAATAGAAATCCAACATCTCGGTGGAGAACTCAACATTTCGGTGGATCTGTGGAGCTGGTGACCTCATTGGAGCTGTCGTGAGCCAATGAGAGTATGTGGTCAAAGACAAACCGAGTTCGATTCTTATATAGATATCACTATCATTATATCAGTGATACGACATCTGACAGATAGTCCTTTCACCTTGGCTTGGCCTCGACTAGTATTCAAAGCAAAGGTCAGCCCAGCACTGTGTTCCCCTTATTGAACAAGGCAAGCTACATGTCCACACAATGGCCTGAAATTGATTTTCGCTTTCAGAAAAGTGATGGACACGCCTTTCAAGCAGATTCTCCATACCAATGCTGTTCCCTCCGACGGGGAACGCCAGCGCATTCGCGAACTGCTAGCTGGCCCGCGCACGGAGGCAGCAGAACTCACCGCGGAAATCGAGCGCATTCGAAACTTGCTGAGAAAACTCACGGGGAAGCGCGATCGCTTGAACGACTTCATCGACACTCATCTTGCGTTGATATCACCCGCTCGCAGGCTTCCTGACGATGTGGTGGCAGAAATATTTGCAGCATCCCTTCCCTCGGATCGAAACGCCGTCATGAGCGGTGCAGAGTCTCCCCTCTTGTTCTGCCACGTATGCAAAGCATGGAGAAATCTAGCGCTTTTGACTCCTCGTTTGTGGAAATCATTGCATATTGTGGCGCCCGGAGACGCCTCAAAGCTTCAGCAGCTTAATGAGGCAGTGGACTCTTGACTATCCAGATCCGGTGTTCTCCCACTTTCGATATCTCTTGTCCGTCCCGGGAAGGTTCCAGTGGAGGCGGATTGCTCATTACTCCTCGAGACCCTTATCCACTACGCCTCTCGCTGGCATAAGCTCCGACTGAAATTTGACTCCCATCGAGCCTTCAAACCGTTGGCTATTCTGTCCTTCTCCGATGTCCCAATCTTGGAACCCATTGTCATTGAGGTTTTTCGACCAGAACTCGGCCATCTACTTAAATGGGATCCGATATCTTTCCTTAGAACCACCAGCCTCCGTAGATTTACCCTCAAGGGCCTTTACGGTTTCTTCTCTTTCCCTCTTCCTTGGAATCAACTCCGTCACCTCTTCCTCAGTCAGAAAATGTCCTCGTGGCTTACGGCGGCCCAAGGACTTGATATTCTACAGCGGTCTCCTAACCTAGAAAAATACAGTCTTCCAGTGATAGCCGACTCTGATAACGGCCCACGTCCCCTAGCCTGCCGAATGGAACACCTGCGGCAATTATCTGTGGTTGATATGAGGTCGGCAGCGACTGTCTTCTTCCAAAATCTCAACACTCCCAATCTGCAGACTCTAGAGTACATGTCACAAGATGCCGACATGTCTTCCTTCACACCGGTGTTGGCCTCTGCCCATCATCTTCAGTGTCTCGGGCTGCACATGAAGCATGCCATCCAGATGACAGCCGACACCATGATCAGGCTGCTGGGCCTTGTACCAGCACTTCGCGAGTTGATCATATGTTATCACAGCTTCTCTTCCCCTCACTCTGAAACCAGCCATGCCAACAAGCTTTGGACTTGCCTGACTCCAACGGCCCAAAACCCCGACGCCGTCTTATGCCCCGACCTCCAAATTGTGAACTTCATCCGTTTCCAGCATACCTCCGACGACGTTCTCCTCGCATTCATTCAGGCTCGCACAGGATCTCGTTTTGCAGATATCGTACAGCTTTCGAAAGTTCATGTCCACTTCGTACGCGAAATGCAGCTCGACATCCTCTTGGCACTCCAACCGGCCATTGCTGATGGGCTTGATATTTCCTTGCGTTACATGGATCGTCCGCCAAAGGTCTTGGCATCGCAGGAGAATGTAACGTACACAGAAGGGGAGTTGCTGTCAGACACCTGGGAATATGGGCGCTAATTTTTGGCACAAACCCTCTTACGCACGGTTGATCACATTTCCACATTCTAACTGTTTACTGGATAATTCTTCTAAATCTCCTGGTAGCAGCATGTGGTATTCATTTCGTATGCCAAATTTGATTCTTGCGATGAATATGTGTATGCTGGAGGGAATTCCTTAGGCATTCTGGGCCTAGAAAATTGTGAGCAACCAGGATTAACTTGTCAGA
This sequence comes from Mycena leptocephala, assembly GCA_029378395.1. Lineage (NCBI taxonomy): Eukaryota > Fungi > Basidiomycota > Agaricomycetes > Agaricales > Mycenaceae > Mycena > Mycena leptocephala. Next base: position 138,560 of record JARJLF010000516.1, on the reverse strand, counting down.
CCGCCAGTTGGTGTGATCACAAAGGTTGTGTTCCAGATGTTGAAACTTGCCGACCATCGAAATTGTCCCTTCCTCGTCGCATTAATTTTGGGGCTCCGAATATTAAATGCATAAAGCGATACATGTGCCCTACCCCCCGTCAATGAAGATTAAAATGGGTCCAAGCCGGGCACCGGTCCCATTGCCTTGAACTAGTTGATGACTTTGTTCGTTGGTTGTTAATTTTGTCGCCAACGACAGCTTAGCTAGAGCTACTGTGACATAAGCTCAGCAAGAAAAATATTCATGGCGGATGTTCCGGACCTGTTCTCAATGAGAGGGAATGAATAAGTCGGCTGCCGGTTCGAATCCGGAAGTCATAATAATCATAATCCCAAACTTTTTTCGTCACTCAGATAACTTCAGATATTGAGAGATGATGTGAAAGTACTATGTAGTGCAAATCAGAGAGTCGTGCCGAATGGTCCACACCTAAATTTAATAGATCCGTGAGCAGGGAGCATACCGGCGGTTCGCTTCCAAGTCGAGCCATAGGCGGCCCACGGGGATCCCATTTTTCTTTGTACTCTCATGGTTTTTTGGGGGTTCCTAGAGTGTAGGATTTTCAGTGTAGATGTGGATAAAAGCGGAGCACTTGTAGACGCTCGAGGAATTTGAAGCTGCACTAAGGGATGAAGGCTGGAGCTCAGAAACTTCATAAAAATCAGGAAATCGGTGTAGCCTTCTTATCATACTGCCTCGAGATTTGTTGGCGTAAATATTTGTATTCGTTCAACAAAGTCGCGGCTCACCGGGCCGGTCATCGTTGCCAATGTAATCAGACCAGAGGCTTCTCTTCTCTTGACCTTGCTCTTGACCTTAAGAACGCCTGAATCGTCATTTCCCCTGACCTCCTTCTAGTACTAGAGCAAGTTGCAACGCAATACTGTATATGATTCTACAGCCAAAATCATGATGGCTCGGACTCGAGGTCAAATGTTGTAATCGTACTGAATTCTAGAGCAGAAATGGGTGTTATCACATACACGGTGCAAAAATATTCAGGGAAGAACCCGCCGCGCGCCGTGGATGGCTTTGGTACAAATATTGAATTTGTTGGCAAGCCGAGACGTCGAAACTTAATATGGACCTATGCATTTTTGACGGGGAGGAACCCGAACCAAGGCATTCAAAATTTAACTAAATCCCTTCAAGTTCCTGCAGCAGTTGTAATATCGCAAGCTCGAAGAGGAGGTTGAACTTGCCATCGCCCGGCATCGATATCCTTGGTGAGATCGCCGAGCCGTAGCGGCGCTAAATGACTGACTGCAGATGGACTGCAACAAGCAGCAAGCCATACTATTGTGTCGACAGTTCGAACATGCCACTGTTGGATTCAAGGAGGTATAATGATAATAAAGTACAGCCGCTTGTTATATATGTGATTCATCAGAAAAATCATGGATTTTCAACCGCAGTGATGTCGTACAGTACTGTCAGGACCCTTCATTGATTTAAAATTATGAAAGGCCATGGCTGGTCCCCTTGACAATAACGGGAAGAACACCTGTTAAATGCCGAGAAAATGACCCCGAAATTAGCTCCTCGCAACTCGCGTTACAAAAAACCATACCTCCAGTCGGCAGAGAATACCAACCGCGGCCGACGGCACGCATAAAGCTCGAGATGATTCCTACATGCGCGGTGATTGACACAACTAGTGTCTCCAGGTCAGTGGGTTCAATGTAATGCCCCAGAACAAATTCGGCAGTTCACAAGTAATATCAGTGCCTTCAATGAAGATCCGATCGAGCACCGTCTTCGCGCGAGTGACGGCGTGCTCCCGGGTCTCCCGGGCCTCCATCTTCCACAATTCATCCTCGTCTGTAAAGCCGCTCTCTATGTCAAATTGCGGGAATGCTTCTTCGATGTAGGCGCGTGTTTTGTGCTTGTCGCACGTTAGCGCGCCATACCACTCGCGCACGTTCTAGGGACTCGGAGCAATGAGATGTGAACGGGTCAAAAAGATAAAACATCCCACCTCCATGACGACAGCGCGTTGTCGCGACACGCCCTCGAACGCGATTGCGTTCGTCTGCATCGCGCGCGTCAGAGGGCTGCAGTACATCCGCTCCGGTGTGCCAGTGGTGGGCGTCGCTCGCGGTGGCGGTGTCGAGGTCTTTGGTCGTAGTTAGTAGCAGTTCCTGTAGATTAGTCAGCATCAAGGCCTCTGTCTTAGCCATCACCTGTTCACGGAGGGTTTCCGCCGCTGTGATCCTTTGCACAGCCCTCGAGGGGATCGCCGCCTGCCCCATAGTGGTGATAAGAGTGGGCTTCGCACCCAGCCCTCGGCCCGATCGCACCCAGCCGCGATCGACCTCTAGCTTGTTTTTGCTTTTGCTTTGCTGGCAGCTCTTTGAAGGAACAACCCGATTCACCCGATTAGCCCGATTCACCCGACTGACCGACCGACCGACGCGATAATTCGAGAAGACGATCCTGGCGCCCGACTTACGCTCAGGAAAACGTGCGAGAGACGATCTTGCTGAAGAGCCCGTGACAAAACGCGTGCGACGGAACCGAGGCAAACGCCACAGCAGCGTCCCGCGATCCCGAGAAGAGGTTGAAGCCGCAGAGGAGTCTGCGCCGCTCCTGAGCCCCGCACTTATAGTAACCCCACCCCCCGCTCCTCGCACGTTGGGCTTGGAATAAACACCGCGCTTTTATACGGCGAGCTATCACCAGGCCATTTTTAACGTGAGCCCAGCCCGAGTCCTCCCCCGATATATCACGAGGAAGGGAGTTCACCCTTACCGGATCTGCTTCCGTCACCGAGACCGCTAGCCCCGCCCGCCGTTATTTTTCCCCCAGCGTCGGTCGTCGTCGCGCCCTCCCCTGTGGCGGCCTTCATCAAACCATTAATTACACACCAACCCCCACCCTACGATCCTATGGATCGCACGAACGATTTGATTTTTACGGGGGACCGGCAGAAAGACGGTATAGCAGCGGAGGACTTTATGAAGGCGATGAGGCGCTACCATCGGGTACGTTCCGTGACGGGCGACGCGGACAAGCTGGCGGATATCGCGGATCGTTTCGCGCACAACTCTACAGCCGAGCAGTGGTGGAAGGCGCTCGACGCGTCGAAGAAGGCGACGTGGTCCGCGTTCGAGAAGGAGTTTGAGTCCCGCTTCAAGACGGTACTCGCCCTCGTGAAACCCCGGGCTCAGCTTTTGGCTGAGCTGACGGGTATGAGAATCACGCTGGACGAGTTGGCCGTGGACCACATCATGGTCCAAGCGGAGAAGATCGCCCCAATGACGGAGTTCGTGGCGAGAGTGAGGGATGCCGTGTCAGCGGTGAATGCCGGGACGTCGGGTGAGGGCCTTTGGGCCTTTCACCGCGGGCTGCCTGTCGGGATACGCAACGCAATTGGCGACGCGCCAGCAACATGGGACCTACTGCTGACCTCGATGGAGGGTGTCTCAGCGACGGCGATTGAAGCGGCGGTAGAGGACCACAAAAGGCAACGCGCGCTGGACAACACGGTCGAGCAGCTCACACGTCGAATCAACAACGTGCGCGTCTCGCCCGTTGTCCAGACCGCGACTGCACCGACGCAGCAGACGGTCATGAACCCCCCGCTGTTGTTCGCCCGCCGGCACCGGTGAACGGAGGAGGAGGAGATGGCGGGGGAGCGAACGGGGCGAGGAGGCCTCAGACGCGTGCGATACCACCTGGAACCGACGCACAGAAGGCCCGTTTGCGCCAAATCATGCTTGACGCGAATGCGAGGCAACCCCCTGACACACCTGACGGACACGCGCAGTACGCGGCGCAAATCGTCTCGTGGAATGCGCTCAACGGGCACATTCCCCAAGAGTCCTTGTCAATCTGGTCTACCGGCTACCCGATCACGCCCGGAACGTCGATCCCATGCAGCGGGGAGTGCTGGAAGTGTGGAGCATACACCAGCCCTGTCCACCAGAGCGGGCCGTGCCCCCGTCCACTCGTCCCCGTCCTCGAGCGCCACTATCGCGCGACCTGTGGGCAATGGTTCGGGCGGCTGAACATGCCCGCACCGGCTCTGAACTACATCGATGTGGTGGAGGTTGAGGGGGTTCCGTGGTACGCGACAGCGGGCGGCGACGTGAATGAGGGTGGAGTAGGAGCGGGTTTTGGGAATGGGCAGCATTGAAAGGCCAACGTGCTGCCCCGGACGCTGGCCATTGGGAAGGTCGCGGCGTTCCATCTTGTACCTCGTCAAACATTTCTAATAAACAAATTTTCGACCTGTACTCGGTGGACGCGCGTGAGCAAGAGACGAAAAGTGCAGCCTTCATGCAGTGGATCACGTTAGAAGGACCGCAGGGCAAGAACGTACGGAGCCTGGGGCTTTTCGACACGGGAGCGCAGGTGGGAGCGATTGACAAGGCGTTCTACGACGCGGAGCGAAAGCGATTGGGTGAGTTGATTGCACCGACGCGGTACATGCGAATGGCGGACGGAACGTTGGTGGACACGTTCGGACGTTGGATGGGGACGTTCATGTCAGGAGGGATGCGCGTTGCGGGGGTGTTTGATGTCTTCGAGAGCGGAGGCGGCTGGACGGTGCTGGTCGGGAAGCCGCTGCAAGCAGCACTCGGGGCGATTCACGACACACGGACCGACATCGTGACGCTCAACGTCGGGGGACGATCAGCCGTGTTGGAGAACCGCAATCCAGCGGTATGGACGAACGAGATTAGCGCCGCGGCAATGGCGGCGAGGCGCAGAGCCTCAACGGGGGTGAAGTCGTGCGCGACTCCCCCGCGAGGCGAGTCCATTCTAAGCTACCTTTAAGAAACTCTCACGCACACTTTAAACGAGGACCTACCGTGCAAACGACCACATCGGCGACGGCGAGCACAGCAGCGCGGAATGATAGGCTTGAAGCCTCAACGGGGCGAAGTCTTGCGAGACTCCCCCCACGAGGCGAGTGAAGTCAACGTTTGTCGTTGAGAACTCTGATGCAGCGACAGATACAGGCGCGTTCATTGAAGAAGTCATCGGAGAGGCGCACGGGGAGTGTGAGGTGGGGCTAGGCATAGACGAGGAGGAGGGAGGAATGGAGTCCGGTGTGGATTTGGAGGACGAGATGGAGTTGGCAGCGGGTGCGGAGGAAATGGGGATGGAGTCGGATGAGGAGGTGTGGATGGACGCGGACGAGGGAGAGGAAGAGGGTGGACGGAGTCGGATGGGGAGGAGGATGTGTGGACAGAGGCGTGCGAGGACGGAAGGAGATGTGGGAGGAAGAGCGCGCGGGGAAGGAGTGGAAGGGGACGTGAGCGGAGTGAAGGGGGTGATCCGAGATAAGAGCGAAGGAAGGAAGGAGGCGATAGAGGATGAGTGCAGTGGAGCGACAGGCAGCACCGAGACGTGCGTGGCCTCAACGGGGGTGATATCGTGCGCGATTCCCCCCGCGAGGCGAGTCCATTCAGTCGTTCTACCGAGCATAGTAGAGGCTGACGAGGATCTTTTCGACGCGGATGAGGGACAGAGCGGTAGCACCACCATGAGTGAAGAGGGGGAGAATGAGCGGGGAGAGACCCAAGGCGACGCAGTGAAGCGCGAAGCCTCAACGGGGGTGAGTTCTTGCGAGACTCCCCCGCGAGGCAAGTACATTCAACTTCCGGAGAGTGCGAGACAGCAGCTAACCCCGTTATTGTTACCGCTTGCGACACCCAGAGTTAGGACATACCAAGTCAGAACGATGGAGGAGAGGAGGAGGAGGAGTACACTGGCAACGCGACGCGCGAAGCCTCAACGGGGGTGAGATCTTGCGAGACTCCCCCGCGAGGCGAGTACTCTTCGAAGTTCTGCCTGCCTGGATGAGCGTTAACGTTGTACAACAAGCTTCGCGGTTGCCGAATCCGCTATACCTACCCGTCGACGCAAGCCAGAGCCCGTATAACCAACCCTACGACCCCTTTGAGCCAGCACGTATTGCAGAGATCCAGCGCTTGGTGGAATGCGGGCCGGACGTCACGGTCGAGCAGCGTGCACAAGTGAACGAGTTGCTCGCAGAGTACTCGGACATTTTCGCTACGAAACTCAGCGAGGTCAAAGTTATCAGCGGACCAGGGTACGCACCCAAGATACCAAACGACGTCAAGTTTAGCACCGGGCCAGTGCCTCAACGCCCATGGTCGCAACCACAGAACGTCAACGTCAACCGGCAGGTGGATGAGATGGAGGCGGCGGGGATTCTGCGTAGGATAGATCTGCACGAGATAAAGTGTGTCAGTCCAATCTCGCTGGCGGAGAAGGCTGCAGATCTTGGGCTGACACTGAACGAGCTCACACACGAAGTGGAGCGGGAGTGCGTGGCGAATGGGATGGAGCCAAGGACTGACCTGCCACCCGAGGATCCACCACACGAGCCGCGACCGCAAGGCGCGCCGAAATGGCGGATATGCAGGAACTTCTCCGAACTCAATAAATACCTCAAAGTGGCTGCGATGCCGAGCGGCGACATTTGTGACAAGCAGCGGCGACTCTCGGGCCATCGTTATGTGTCGACGTTTGACTTTGCGTCTGGATTTTTCGCGCTATACGTCGACGAGGAGGTGCAGCCGTATCTGGTAATCTTCATACCGGGGCGTGGGTTTTACGCATATAGGCGGATGCCCTTTGGGCTTAGCGATGCGCCTATGGCGTTCGGAGATGCAGTCGCAGAACGAATGTGGGACTTGGTTATTACCGAGTTCATGGAGTTGTTTGTCGACGACAGAGGGACCGCAGCCGATGAATTTGACGAGATGCTCAACAAGCTCCGCGTCATCTTTAGCTACATCCGAGCGGGAAACCTGTCGCTGTCAGCGTCCAAGACAAAGCTGTTTATGACAGAGACGCTCTTCGCGGGGTCCACCGTGGGACCGAAGGGAGTTTCACCCGACCTCAAGAAGCTCACGGCGGTGGTGAGATGGCCGCAGCCGAAGACAGCGCAGAGCCTGCACTCCTTCCTCGGACTCACGCAATACTTCAGGGACCTCATCGAGAACTACGCGGCGGTGGAGGGGCCGCTGCGTGACCTACTATCGTTAGCAGACACCACGGCATCGATGAGCAAACGTACATTCCGCCAGATCATGCGAGGCTTCCAGCTTGGACCAGTGTGGACGGACAAGCACACCCGCTGTTTCTTACGGCTAAAACGGATTCTAACGTCCGAGCCGGTATTGCGTTCGCCGCGTTTCGAAGCAGTGGACAAGCACCCATTTATCGTGACGTCGGATGGGTACCAAGGGGGGTTTGCGGGCACACTGACGCAAGAGATGGACACGGCGTTACCGGGCGGGAAAGTGGTCATCCGTGAACACCCGATCGCATATGCATCCAAGAGAACATCGAGCGCGGAAAAGCGCTACCCGCCGCACTTACTCGAGTTTGCTGCGCTGAAGTTCTCGCTCGACAAGTTTGCTAATGTCGTGCGGGGCCAGCCAGTCCTCGTCAAAACCAACTGTAGAGCACTTCGGGACGTTCTCGCCAACGACAAACTCAATGTCGCACACGACCGATGGCGGAATGGGCTGCTAGGGTACAACATCGTTGGTGCGAAGCACATCAAGGGGCGGCATAACGTAGCGGCCGACGTCCTGAGCCGGAAGTTTGAGGATGTGGAGGAGGAAGCGGGCGACGGGCACGAATGGACTGTGTCGCCTGATTGGGACGGCAACTCCGAGTTGCTCAACGACGTTTTCCAGGTTAGCGTTGCGGAAGCGGGTGAGATGGAGCCGCACAAAGTGCTGTTGATCGTTGCGGTGCCTGAGGGCACGATGGCGCTGAGGGAACAGCTGAAAGATGAGCCGGTATACGTGGAAATCCTCGACGCGCTGAGCGAGTTGGACGTTGGGGTCACGATGCGCACGCGGAAGAGGGCGCAGCATAAAGCGTCGGAGTATTTTGTGGAGGACGGGAAACTGTGGCGTCTTGGGGGCGGCACGAAGGGCCATGTGCAGTCGCGCAGGGAGTGTGTAATGAGGGCCGAAGCGGTGGAGCGGGCGGTGAAGGTGCATGCAGAGCGAGGGCACTTCGGGCGCGACGCAATCAAGATGGTCTTGATGGACGAGATTTCCAGCCCTGGGCTAGATGCGTCAATTCTGGAAGCCATCCGGGACTGTGGACAATGCAAAGCATTCGGTGCGAAACATATACACTCACTGCTTGATCCTATAACGCGTTGTCACCCCTTCGAGCTCGTCGTTGGTGACTATCTATCCTTGCCGGTCGGGAAAGGTGGGTTCAAGACGGGCCTTGTACTGCTCGATTGCATGGGCCAGAAGGCGTGGGCGAGAAGTTCAAGACCGCGGGAATGGGGAAGACCACGGTGAAGGTGCTGTACCGTCTGGGTCAAGATGTGGTCGATCCGGAGGTGTTCATGGTGGACGGAGGGTCCCACTTCAATTGCCAAGAGGTGCGAGACTTCTGCGAGTCTCGGGGTATGAAACTGGTGGTGGTTGCGAAGTATGCACCGTGGGTGAACGGCCTGGTAGAAGGGACTAACAAAATCCTCCTACACATCCTGGCCAGGTTATGCGCGCCGGACGTCGGGGAAGACGAATGGGATGCTATGACGTGGGAAAACCTTCCAAAAAACTGGCCCGACCACTGGGACGAGGCGTTTCGGATTCTCAACAAACGCATCCTGCCCTCGGTTGGATACACACTGGACGAAATCACCATTGGGCGCGTTGTCAACACAGCTGAGACGCCGGTATCGGTGAGCGTCGAGGCGCCTGCTGCGACCAACGTTGAAGCGCACATGGCGTACGTCGCCCAACAGCGCGTAGACGGGTACGCGGCGCGCGTCAAGTATGCGCTCGGGCGGAAAGCGGTGTTCGACAGAAAGCTCATCGCGTCGCGAACCGGTGAAGTGAAGTTCGAGCGCAGTCAGCTCGTTCAAGTTGCTAACAGCATATGGATTACACGTTCAAGTCTTTGCGCAAACTCATCTATTACTGGTCAACCCCGCATCGAGTGTGCGAACGCGTAGGGAACTCGTATAGACTGGAGACAGTACAAGGTGTGCCCCTCAGCGGCCTACACAACTCGCGTCGGCTACGCGCGTTTGTCCCGAAGAAAGGGGGGAGGTTGGAGAAAGCCCAGGCCGAGTTTAGGGCGACTTTGGAGCCGATTGTGGAGGAAGACGAGGAAGCGGAGCGCGTGGCGGTGGAGTTGGAGCGCGCGGAGGCTATAGGCACGTCGTTGGAGTAAGGGTGCTTTTCGCTTTTCTTGGGTGTTTTGGTCCGGCGTTGGGCGGTTTCTTGGCGTCAGGACGCCGCCTTTGTGGTGGTTGGCGCATGTGCCAGTGGCGGGCGTCGCTCGCAGTGGCGGTGTTGAGGTCTTTGGTCGTAGTTAGTAGCAGTTCCTGTAGATTAGTCAGCATCAAGGCCTCTGTCTTAGCCATCACCTGTTCACGGAGGGTTTCCGCCGCTGTGATCCTTTGCACAGCCCTCGAGGGGATCGCCGCCTGCCCCACCGGGAGCGGAATCGGAAAGGCCATCACATGCTCCTCCTTCCACACCCTGTTCGCGTAGGCTGCTTCACCCTTCCCTTTCGCCGTGAGCGCGGCATCCGCTAAACAAAATCGATAAACAAATTAGTCGAATATAAAGGCAGTAGACACACGACCCACGGCCCCAGTTGATTTCCTCGTCGCGGTTCAGTTTAGACCAGTGTCTGCGGACCTCTGATGAGCAGATTTATGGATTGAATCGGTATCCGACGCACGCGAGCCAGTCCGCGTCGCCGTACTTCGCCCTCCCCACATTGTCTGTGCATTTGAGGCCCAGTCAGTGCCAAACTGCGTTCCAGGCTCCTTGTGAGACCACGCATGGTAGCCTTTGCCATGTCTCCCAAAGAAGAAGAGCTTGTAGGATACGGCGGCATCTTGAGTGTTCAGCTCGCGCAATTTGGCGCTGAGGGTAGCCCAGCGCGTATCGGAGGCATCCAATAGACCGAAACGAGGTGGGACCTGAGTTAAGTGGGTAAAATGATTGAGTGAATGAGTTGACTCACGGGCCCGATGGCATCTGTGTCCGCAAGCGGGTCGTCTTGAGCGAAGAACCCCGGGACGGCCTGGGTGACATCTGAGCGTGGTGTTTAGGATGCCGAAAGATGGTGAGCACCCACCGTGTACACAAACATGGCGGTTGGAGAGAGAGCGCCTGAAGTCAGGACTCAGAACCAAGACTCAAGAGAAGAGTCGTGTAGTCGCAGTGTTTCGGTAATATCCGTTCCGCGGTGGAACCGGCCGGGCTCACCGGAGATTTCCAAATTAAGGCATAACCGAAAGGCGATTCGAAAAGCAAAGTATGAAATTGAATGAAAGCCCAGGTGGAAGGCAGTAGTTTAAGTGCCACTGATACGAGAACTTGAACCGATGGAATAAGCCAGGTATAAGTTCTGATTTTAGCCACGCTGAAAGCCATTTGAATCATTATTAGGATTGCGAGACGGAGGAGCTGAAATCAAACAGACACCATTCATTTCGCTACTCAAAAAAGTTCAGCTGAAATTTTCAGCGTCGGTTGAGTATCAGTTCAACCGAAATCAGAGAAATCTAAAGCTGCGGTTGCTGCGGGTTCCATGATTCCAGCATAGCCGAAACGCCGAGTTTCGGCTTTCATTTCGGCGCGAGCTGAAATGTGTACTGAAATTCTTTAGCAATTATTGACTTAGAATACTATAACAATGCCCAATTGAATGTGATTTGTTTTGGAGCCATTATCGTCTGGCATGCATAGTCATTGAATGCCCCTGTCCATACCTGTAACTGCAGGATGGCGGGGTCAGAACTCGAAAATGAGTGACTATCTACATCCAGGAGTTCCTCTCGTCTAATTATTTATTGACCAATTTTAGTTGCGCCATCTCTTGACATTCCTACACATATTAGCCCCTATGTGAGAAAATATCAGTGTGCATTGGGACAGTGTTTGTGATCCAAGGGTGATGAGTAGCCATATTCAACTTAACACTGTTACTGTAATAAACATCCTAGTGGAAAACATGTCGCGGAGGAGAATACGAGAATAGAATTGGGAGGAGAGAGAGAGACGCAAGGCATTTTCAAACTCCGATCAATGTGCCGCGTTGCCGCCGGTGAGCACAGCCCCCCGGTATTCCGTTAATCTGAGCTCCCAAACTTTGTGCTGAAACTAATACTTTCAGGCCAGCTGAAATCTTGTTGGCAGATGATCCGCCACTCGTCCGCTGACCATCTGCCCACGATCCGCTCCTTGTCTGCAGAGGATCTGCCACTCATCTGCAGAGCAGTTTTCCGTATTCTATTATACATACCTACAGAGTGCCCAGGGGCCATTATCAAGGCTAGTTGGCAAGGCCGCCTCTGGTTCCTTCTCAAGCCTCATTCACATGAAACGCAAAAGTAAAATAAAATTTATCTCAAGTTCGAAGTAAACAACTGTTTACATGTAAGTATTCCCTACCTTCATGCTACCTTGGATATCTGTCGGTGCTGCACTTAGTCTCTTATAAACAGACGGTACAACAAAATTTGAGCTCATACTTCACTTTGTTGTACGCTGCACTTTGGTACAATTTAACGGTTGATAATATTGTCCACGTTTGAACACTGTGGTACGAATATCTAGTATTCATCTCGTTATGCAAAATCTGATTCTTCTGTGTATGCTCGAGGGAAATGCTTACACATTTTGGGCCTAGAAAATTGTGAGCAACGAGGATCTGTAACCTGTCAGATGTTCAGTTGTGTGGTCACAAAAGCAGATATTGAAGCCTACCAACCACTGAAATTTTCTTTTCCCCGTCGTATTTGGCAGTCTGAATATCCAACTCATCAAGCGATTGAAATTTGGAACATTTTGGCCCGGTTCAAGACCTTTTTGTAGCCGGGGTGAATATATCTAAATTCAGAAAATAATGTGAGTTCTGGACGCTGAGCTTTCAAGGACCTGCCACGTTTACCCTACGCGTCGTCAATGAAGCTTGAAATGAAGTCCAAATAGGGCGCCGGTTCCATTCCGGGCCGAGTGGTTAGCCAGTGGATGACTGCGTTTGCTTTGGTTTCTTAATTTTGTCGCGAGCGACAGCCTAAAGCTACTGCGACATATTCAGCTATAACTTGAAAGCTTAGCAAGAGACTCATGGCGGATGGTCCTCACCTGCTACCAATGAAAGGGAATGAATGCCGGTTCGAATCCGGGACGAGTCATGGGTGGTTTGGCATTTCTGTTTTTTTTTCTGCACAAACCCATTCAGCTGGGTGTTTCAAAAGCCAGATAACTCGTAGAGGATGGTCCACACTCGGTCTCTGTAAAATATATATCAGAAAGAATGAATAGAGTAATAAGCAGCTGTTTCGATTTCGCAGTGGCTGACATGCATGACACACAGGACCCTTTTTTTTTTTGCCACCAGGCACTGCTGAAGGCGAGGATATGCACCTGTGAATATAAGCACAAAATCCCCGTGGCGATGATCCATCCACACCACAACGGACGGAGCAGGAGACCCGATTCGAATGATAATAATGATAAAATGCGAAAACTTTTTTACGTTACTCAGCGAACTTCAGACATTAAGCGATGAAGTGAAAGTAGTCGGAACTTACTCGTGGCGAATGGTCCGCACGTAGTTTGAATAGATCCGTGAGCAGGGAGGATACCAGTTCACTTCCAAGTCGAGGCATAGGCAGCCCACCGGGACCCCATTTTTCTTTTCTGTACTCTCGTAGTTTTGGGGGTTCCTAGAGCTGAGATTTTCAGTGTACTGGAGTAAAAGCGGAACAGTGACAGACGATGGAGGAATTTGAAGTTGCACTAAGGTTATCATACTGCTTCGAGGCTTGTTGGCGCAAACTGTTAGACGGTAGTCGTGGAGCAAAGGCAAGCGTGTGTGTTTCATATCGTGACGGGGTTGAGTACGTATGGTAGTGATGACCTAATACCTCTATCCTAACACAAACATTTGAATTCGTTCAGCTTACGTTCAGCATAAGTCGCGGCTCGCCAAGCCGGAACTTATTGATGCGATCAGACCAGTGGCAGTGTCGAATCGGCTCTCTCGACCTTGCTCTCGACCTCGAGGACACCTGAGTCGTCGTTCCACTTACCTCCCTCGACTAGTAATCTTCCCATCCTGCTTCCGGTACACTCTTCTTGAAAAGGCACAGCCTGTAAATCCTCTGCACTTCCGACTTCTTGGCTTGCGCTTTCCTGAAAAAAGCCAGGTTCGAAGCCTTCTGTACTTCAAGGTTTTACTGATATTTGACTAGGTCTCTGTCCCGACATCACTTACCTTATTTTTGCCGAGGACGCCACTGGCCGCAGGATGAGCGCTCTTGAAGCAGATCGTGCTCGGGTAGCAGATCTCGCAGCCCAGATTCTGCACCTTGAGCACTCACTTGCCGCGTTGCGCGCTGAGAAAGCGCTAGCGGAGAAAATAATCGACGCCTACAAGTACCCAGTTCTGACGTTGCCGAACGAGATCACATCCGAAATCTTCCTGCATTTCCTGCCAAAATATCCCCGCTGCCCGCGGCTCACCGGGATTCTCTCACCGAATCTCCTGACGCAAATTTGCCGCACATGGCGAGAAATAGCACTGGGTACCCCTGCGCTCTGGAGGGCAATTGCGTTTTTGGACGAGCGCAATTACATTTCTTTCGAACGACAAGCTGATATTGGCGATGTCTGGCTCAGCAGATCCAGGAGATGTCCGCTCTCTGTCTATGTAAATGAAGACAGTGAAGGAGATACTGTTCTTGACTCCGTTCTTGAGGCTGTTGTCCCTCACCGCGAGCGTTGGGAGTGCCTGAAACTCTGCCTTGCATTATCCCTTCCTCCCACCCTTGCCGGCCCCATGCCCCTTCTCCGCCACCTGGATTTCAAAGTTCTCGATTTCGTGGACCCCGCCAATGTTGTTAAGGTTGTGCTTCTCGAGCTGCCCCTGCTCCGCACAGCCATTCTCAATGATAATGCTGCCTCCTCGGTCGTCTTACCGTGGGCGCAGTTGACTTCGTTGACGCTGACGCGTGTGCTCCCGCAGGAATGGATTCCAATCCTAAAACAGACCTTCAATCTGGTGCATTGCGACCTGAGACTCTACCCCATTTATGGCCAAAGCCAGGAAATTCCTGAAATCACACTTCCACGCCTGGAATCGTTGACCTTGACGGGAACAGAACTCGACACAGGAATCAGGCTGTCTCAATACTGTACCTTTATCTTTCCTGCTTTGCGCAGACTTCAAGTCTCGGAAGAATTCCTTAGGGAAAGTCCCATTGATGCACTGGCGTTATTTATATCGAGGTCCAGCTGCAGGCTGGAGACTGTGTGCATTACTGGCGAAAGGATGTCGATTACCAAGGACTCGTTTCTCGCAGCATTTCCCGCCATTTCCAAGCTGACGTTTCCGGACCAGTATCCCGACGGGGTGTATGAAGATTTGGACCTTTCCGACGACGAATAGCTTTCTCGCTTAGTATGTGCATTCGGCCGTTTTTGTTGTCCCTTCCAACTCATCTCCGTTTCTGTGTGCAGTCTAGACCAAAACACATCGGGAATTTCATCCGCATTCAATTCAAAGGACGCCTTTTCTCTCCTTTTATTTCAGAGCCAACTTCTACGTTGGGATTTATTCCCGCATTTAGATTCAGAGCCGTGAAATTTTGTCCCCGAATGATCTTTGAATGCAACTACCAACTGTTATCTATCCGTTGAATGCATTCTCCTGTTCTAGTAAATAAGTTCGCTCGGCATGCGCTGAAGTGATTCGTCTCAACCGTACAATATCCTTGGCAGCCACCTGAACAGTGAATACTGGATGCCGTCTCAGGTCAATTTCTTGGATTGCGGAAGGTAATTTGTGTCGGGTCGTCTGATTCGCAACGAAGGCGAGGACAAGTGTACTGGGCAAGGACTGTAAATCAGCTACAAGAATCAGCCTGAACTCCTGGCATGCGCAATTTCAATGTCCAGCTTTGTCAGACGGTGCATTGCGTGGCCGAAATCGAGTTTCAATTTGAGATGGATACAGCCCCTCCTTCACTGCGGGCCAGCGTCAAGGCGGTTCACGTTGACCGGCCGGACATTATATGTTTTGGAATACGAGTTGCATGTGCGCGCACTGCCCCATGGCGCACTCTGTTACCAGGTCCCCGCCCTTCGTTCCTGCTTTCTCGTTATCGTTCCTGTGCCCGACAGACTTAATTCGTACCTTAATTACTCTTGACTAGTACTTATATCCTGTAGCCAGCGAAGAATTCTCCGCGTGTTTGCAACGGGTTCACTGCGAATACTGGATTGCTCTATTGATTCCAACAATATGGATATCCTCCGATTCGCAAGGACTTTTTGGTCGGTACTACATAAGGCTCGAATCTGGCCTGACTACATGAAACTTAGTTGGATATTACTCAATATACCGAACTCCTCGTGTTTGACGTGACTTTGTTGCCCTGACTACAATGAAGTGTTTATATCGGAAATATCCCCAGTTCATCGAGTTTGGATTCATTGATTTTCTTCTCGGAGTCCCTTCAATGCCTCCGTCTTATTGTTTCCTGGTATCTTGCTGAACTTTGACAGGCCAGACACAGTGCACAATGTCGGTCATAGTGTAGACACTTCGAAGTCGACTTACTAATAACTGGACTCAGCACGCAGGGTTTTCAATAAGTTGTAGCTCAAGCACTACCATTTTGAATCTGTGAATCTGATTATTACAGTATACCGTTTGCATTCCTCAGGTTTCGGAACCTTAATTCCGAGAGGGTTACCGCGCGCAGAATCCACACGTCGATTGTGCAGCTGATCCGAGATCCTTTTCTGCGAAAACGATATGGTCACCCGCAATGATCTGCGGGTGTGGTAGTATACACCACTGCGTGCGCATACTGGCATTTGATTCAGCTGCATTTTGCTGACCCTTCGGTAAACATCTGATGTTCTAAAAAGTCCAAGGAGTGCCAAAAAGTGCACTGGAAGACGCACAAGTTAGATTGTCTGATTAACGCACAGGCCGTGAAAACCGCCAGATCCCTCGGAACAGACTATGTACACAAAAAAAGAGAGAGTAGTATCCTGGCGAGAGTCTGGTTCACATGGAAAGCGTGAAATTCCATTCAACAACCAGTTTGTTTATATTTTCGTCTGTAACTGGAAATGACGGTGAGTTGCAAGTAATGAGACAGAAAAAGCACAATGCACATACTTAAGAAATCGGGAAGATATTCGAGGGAACTATTCACCGTTGGAAAGGTCGGAATTCTTTCCGTCTACCACGTCCTTGGCGTAACAGCCCCAAAGCGACATCTTCGGAATGGCGGGAAATGCGTGGATATACGAGTCTTTGGTAATTGATATCCTTTGGCCAGTGATGCACACTTTCTCCAGACTGCATCCCGACCTCGACACAAGGGCGGTCAGTGCATCAATGGGCCGCTCCCCAAGGTATTTTTCCGGTATTTGAAGACTGCGCAAAGCAGGAACGATAAAGGTAAAGTATCGAGATGGCGTGATTCCTTCGTCGGGTTCCGTTTCCGTCATGATCAACGACTCTAGGTGGGGAAGTGTGATATCAGGAATTTCGGGGCTATGGCCATAAATGGGGTAGAGTATTAGGTCGCAATGTACCAGATTGGAGGTCTGTTGTAAGATTGGAATCCATTCCCGGGGGAGCACATGCTTTAGCGTCAACGAGGTCAACTGCGTCCATGGTAATACAACCCAGGAGGCAGCAATATGATTGAAAATGGCCGTGCGGAGCAGGGGCAGCTCGAGAAGCACAATCTCAACAGCATCGGTGTCGTCTGCCAATTCGCTAACTTCGAAATCCAGGTGACGGAGAAGGGGCATCGGACCGGCAATAGTGGGAGGAACGGATACTAACAGGCGGAGTGTCAGGTACTCCCAACGCTCACGGTGAGGGACGACTGCTGCAAGAGCGGGTTCAAGAACCGAATTTCCATCACGACCTCCATCTACACAGACAGAGAGCAGACATGTCCCGGATCTGCTGAGCCAGACGTCGCCTATATCAGCTTGTCGTTCGAAAGGAATGTCGTCGGGCTCGTCCGACAACGCAATTGCCCTCCAGAGCGCAGGGGTACCCAGCGCTATTTCTCGCCATCTGCGGCAAATTTGTGTCAGGAGAGTCGGCGAGAAGTTCCCGGTAAGTGGCGGGCAGAGGGGGTAGAATGGCAGGAAATGCAGGAAGATTTCGGATGTGATCTCGTTCGGTAACGTCAGAACTGGGTACTTGTAGGCGTCGATTCGTTGCTCCGCTAGTGCCTTCTCAGTCCGCAGCGCGGAAAGTGAGCTTTCCAGGCGCAGAATCTGCGCTGCGAGTTCTGCCACCCGAGCACGATCTGCTTCAAGAGCGCTCATCCTGCGGGCTTCTTCGGCAAAGCGGGTAAGTGATGTCGAGGACAGAGACTCGGACCTGTTAAAATATCAGTAAGATTCATGAAGTACAGAGAGCTTCCAACCCGGCTTTTTTCAGGAAAGAGCAAGCTCAGAAGTCGGAAGTGCAGAGGATGTACAGCCCGTGCCTTTTCAAAGAAGAGTATACTGTCAAAAAGCTGAGAACAGTAGTCGACGGAGGTAAGAGAAACGACGGCTCAGGCGTCCTCGAGGCAGGCCGAGACTTGGAGAAGAGAAACGATTCGACACTGCCACTGATTTGATCACATCCACTAGTTCCGGCCCGGCGAGTCGCGCCTTCGAATGAATTCAAATATTTATGCCCACAAGATTCGAAGCGGCACAATAAATTCCAAGTGCTTCACTGCTAGAAGGTTATCAATCTTCCGTGATTTTATGAACTTTTTGACCTCAGCCCCAGTTTACTCATCCTTTAATGCAGCTTCAAATTCCTCGAGCGTCTGCCAGTGCTCCGCTTTTACCCACGTCCACTCGTGAAAATCTCTGCTTTCGGCACTCTAGAAACCCCCAAAAACTATGAGTAAAAAAAGAGAAATAAGAACGGTACTTACGATAAATTCTATTGTCCAAGTGCTTCACTGCTGAAAACTACAGTACACCAATCGGACAAATCTGTGCATTGGAAGAAATCGATTTCGAAACATCTCGAGAACCTGTCGCACCATTATTTCCTCATTCATTTTATTTTCCGCAACATCATACCCAGTAAGCTATGTATATTTCCTGGCAGTCAAGCCCGTTGATTTGGAAACGTTCATTTCCATAACCGAGCCTAAGGTGTGCACGCTACTGACATTTGAATTTTGCCCAAACCCCATCGTGCCCATGACTTTTGAGTAGTGCTGTCTTGCATCCATTGTTAGTGGCCCATGCCGATTCGGACGAGAATTAGCGATGGACTGAGGCAGAGAAGACTGAGTTCGAACTTGATAGATAAGTAAGTGGGTTAGATCTATCGAACTCGGAGAACAAGTGCGGACCACCGTTGCGATATTATTATGTGGTTTGGGGCAACTTGGTTGTGATTCTGGCTCGATATTTAAAGGCTGTCTTTTTTCTGTTGTAAACTCCTCAGATTGTGAGTTGTCTTAAGAGTTTTGAGGATTGTCGATCTTTTTGCGGCGAAACTTTTTGCGGCGAAAATAATTATTTTGTATTGCGCAAGTGTTACAGCCATATGGCAGAGTCGGAGACCTAAAGTCTGTCAGGACCTAGCTTCGAGTCGTGATCAAAAATGTCAATTTTTTGGTCGTGCACTGGGGCTAGGATGCCAAGGGCCAAGTAGATCGAAAGTAGATTAATTCCAACCAAAGATTCCGAACACCAGCCGCCAACGGACCGCGAAGCCGGAAGCTCCGGATCCAAACAAGACCTTACAAGCAAACCTCTTTTTCTCCACTGCGATCATGGTCGTTCGTGCGCTTTGTCGGCAAGCCCGTATAGGCCTCGTCGCCGCCGTTGCCGCCAGGCAGACGCCGCTGGTGTTTCGAATTGTGGCCCGCCCCAACCTCGTCTCGTCACGGACGCTGTCAACGACGCGGGTGTTCAGGGATGACGGGTACTACCGCCCCTTGCCCCCGGCCCCAGACGTTCGACCCTCGCGCCAACTGTTTATAGGCAACATCCCCTTCGCCGCCAAGGAGGCCGACATCAGCGCCGCCGCGGCCTCCTTCGGCAACATCGAGAACGTGCGTCTGAGTACGTCTTTCGTCCTGTTCCATTCTTACTTACACTCAACACCCACAGTCATCCACCCCGACGGCTCCTCGCGCGGTTTCGGCTACGTGACCTTCTCGGAGCAGGCCGACGCGGACCGGTGTCTCCAAAACGGCCTCGAGATTCACGGCCGCGGCGTGCGCGTCAACTACCAAGACCCTTCCACCGCGCGCGCCAACGCCCCGCCCACGGGTCCCAACCCCCCCGGACGCGTCCTCTTCCTCGGCGGGCTCCCCGACGGCGCAACCGAGGCCGACCTCCGCGCGCTCTTCGCGCCCTTCGGCACCCTCACGTCCTTGCGCGTCCCCAAGCGCCCCACCGGCGAGCCGCGCGGCTTCGCGCACGTCGCGTTCGAACGCGAGGCGGACGCTGTCGCGTGCTTTGAGCGCTTTATTGCGGAGCCGCTCGTCATAAACTACCAGGTTGTGAATGTCAACTACGCGGCAGCGCGCAAGACGACAAGGGCGACCAACCCGCCGACGCATAAGCTGTACTTTTATGATTATAGGGAGGACGAGGCGGCGTTGATGAGGGTGCTGGGCGGGTTTGGGCGCCATGTGCAGAGGCTGCATTTTCGTGAGTCTGCTCTGTCTCTCCCTTCCTCTCTCTCTGTCCTTCTCTATCTCTGGAGATATACATGTTGCGGCTTGTTAACGATGCATGCATAGTCCGCAACCCAGAAAACAACGCCATGACAGGCTCCGGCTTTGTCGAGTTCGACTCCGTCTCGAAGGCGACACAGGTGCTGCAGGAGGTGTCGGAGATTAATTTGGAGTATGCGATTGATAAGGTGCGTTGTCTTCCCTCTTCCCTTCCGCCTTTCGCTCTTCGCTCTCGTCCTGCGTAGGCTCACCCCCTTTCCCTCTATAGAGACGCACCCCGCCATCTCATAGCGGTTACGGTTCTCCCCCGAGTGGCTACGGACCCGGCGCCCGCTCCCCGAGTAGGAGTGGGAGTGGGAGTGGGAGCGATTATGGCGAGCGCATCGGTGTGGATTATGGGTCTCATATCGGAAGTGGGGGTGGTGGAAGCAACACCAACACGGGTCGGAGTGACTACGCCTACGGCGCTGGCATCGGCGGGCGGGGCGGGGGCGGTGGGGGTAGCTATGGGAAAGGCGGGAGCAAGCATGCGAATTATGGGCATAGTGGTTATGGAGGTGGGCGGGGCCAAGGACGAGGACGAGAGGGATAAGGGGGACTCATTACTTATAGTATGTGAGGTTAGTACTACTACTAAAAACAGAATGCGATGTGAACTTGCGTGTGGAGGCATAGTTGAAGTGCGTTCGGCGTACGTAGGTCCCCTCCTTGTAGGTGTACTTAGTACATATCATATCACCCTACTTCACAATATTAATACTTATCCCTCCCTCCTTGAATATATTGGCAATCGTAACGTGTTCGAAACGCAGTCTTTCAACTGTAACACTATCTGCGTCATTTAGCACCGTTACGGTTCGGTGATCTCACCAAGGATACCGGTTGACAAGTTCAACTTGCCTCTTCGACCCAGAATGAGCAACATAACGTCCGGACTTGCCAACAAGAAACAGATTCAATATGCAATATATGATATCGGACCAAAGCCATCCACGCACGGTGGCCTTGGGTTCTTCCATTTATTTCTTTTCACGCCGCCATTTCTGAGTCTGTGTCTGTGTTTGTGATATCGGCCCGTAGCGGCTGTATCCATCTCGAACTCGGCCACGCAATGTACCGTGAAAGCAGAGGGAAGAAAAGCCATCTATACATGTATCTCGACGTTCGGATGTAACCTAATTTGAACTGAATGCGGGTGAAATTCCCAGTGTGTTTCAAACATTTGGGTCCAGATCTGCAAACAGAAGCTGCGGTTAGTTGGAAGCGATCAACAGAAACAGTCGAATGCACATACTAAGCGAGAAAGCTATTCGTCGTCGGAAAGGTCGGAATCTTCTCCATCTACCACGTCCCCGGCGTAACAGCCGGGCCAGCCCTGAAGCGACACCAGCGAAATAGTGGGAAATGCTCGGAGATACGAGTCCTTGGGAATCGATATCGTTTCGCCAGTGATGCACACTGCCTCCAGTTTGCAGTCCGACTTCGACATAAACGAAGCCAGCGCATCAATGGGGCTCTCGCCAAGGATTTCTTCCGGGATTTGAAGACTGCGTAAAGCAGGAACGATAAAGGTATTGAGGCAGCCCACGAGTCCAGTCGCATCGGAGTCTATGGCCTCCAACGTCAACGATTTCAGGTGGAGAAGTGTGATATCAGGAATTTCATATGATTGGCCATAAACGGGGAAGATTCTCAGGCTACAATCCACCAGGTTGGAGGTTTGTCGTAGTATTGGAATCCATTCCTGCGGGAGCACACGTTTTAATGTCAACGAAGTCAACTGTGCCCACGGTAATACGACCAAGGAGGCAGCAATATCATTGAGAATGGCCGTGCGAAGCAGGGGCAGCTCGAGAAGCACAGCATTGGTGCCCACGAATTCGCGAACCTTGAAATCCAAATGGTGGAGAAGAGGCATCGGACCGGCAATTGTGGGAGGAAGGGACGATGAAACGCGGAGTTTCAGGTACTCCCAGCGCTCGCGGTGAGGAACGACTACTGCAAGAAGATGAACCGCATTTCCATCATAATTTTCATCTAGAGAGATAGAGAGCGGACATCTCCCGGATCTGCTGAGCCAGACGTGGCTGATATCAGCTTGGTGTTCGGGAGGAATGTCGTCGGGTTCGTCCAACAACACAATTGCCCTCCAGAGCGCCGGGGTACCCAGCGCTATTTCCCGCCATCTGCGGCAAATTTGCGTCAGGAGAGTCGGTGAGAGAATCCCGGTAAGCGGCGGGAAGCGGGGGTAGACTGGCAGGAAATGCACGAAGATTTCGGATGTGATCTCGTTCGGTAATGTCAGAACTGGGTACTTGTAGGCGTCGATTCGCTTCTCCGCGAGCGCTTTCTCAGTTCGCAACGCGGAAAGTGAGCGTTCAAGGTGCTCAATCTGCGCTGCGAGAGCTGCAACGCGGGCACGATCTGCTTCAAGAGCGCTCATTCTGCGGTCAGTAGCTTCTTCGGCAAAATCAGGTAACCAATGTCGGGACAGAGACCTATCAAACTATCAATAAGACCCATGAAGCACAGAAAGCTTCGAACCCGGCTTTTTCGGGAAAGAGCAAGCCAAAAAGTCGGAAGCAGTCGGAAGTGCAGAGGATTTACAGGGCGTGCCTTTTTAAGGAAGAGTGTACCTCCAGCAGGATGGGAGGAGTACTAGTAGGAGGAGGTAAAGGGAACGATAACTCAGGCGTCCTTGAGGTCAAGAGTCGAGAAGAGACGATTCGACACTGCCACTGTTCTGATCACATCAACGAGTTCCGGCCCGGTGAGTCGCGACTTGTGTCGACCGAATTCAAATATTTACGCCAACAAGCCTTGTGCAGTTTCTGACTTCAGCCCCAGCTCACTCATCCCTTAGTGCAGCTTCAAATTCCTCGAGCGTCTAGACGTCTGCCAGTACACCGCTTTTATCCACATCCACTCGATTCTCGAATACACTGATGACTGGACTGAAAGTGTTAGCTTTAGGCACTCTAGGAACGCCAAAAAACTACGAGAGGACAAAAAATAAAAATGGGATCCCGGTGGGCCGCCTATGGCTCGACTTGGAAGCAAACTGGTATCCTCCTCGCTCATGGATCTGTTAAAATTAGGTGCGGACCATCCGTCAGTTCCGGCTAAGTACTTTCACTTCATCGCTTAATATTTGAAGTTCCCTGGGTGACGAAAAAAAGTTTTGAGATTTTATTATTATTATCACTCGAATCGAGTCTCCTGCTTCGCCCATTGCGGTGTGGATGGATTATCGCCGCGGGGATTTTTGTGGATAACTCTTCTTTCTATGGATGCTTCTTCTTTTTCTCTCAGATTTTTTTTTGGTTCGCGCGGGACCAATACCAATCAGGATGAATCAGCATCTTACGACCTACTTCCATTACACAGGAACCGCGGCCTTCCGTACTGTCTTATGATCAGTATAAAGATTCAGCCTAAATCAGCGGGGAGCGTGTCATTTCAAGTATGCTACTGTGTGCGCTTTCAGTGCTGTTATATCTCTCGCGCATCCATGTCGCGTCCGGTGCATCCTGCAGCTGTTCATCACTTGTTATCCCTGTTCACGTCAACGTCCTCGTTCCGAAGGACCCCACGGATATTTTCGCAGGGCTCAAGAGTAATGCAAGCAGCCTACGCCGTGTGGATGACACGTACGACGTGTATAGTGTTTTCTGTCGGCCGGACACCATCTCTCCCAAGAATGCAGGTCAGTTGCAAGCTTGTTTTTGGAGCTTATAATGATTCTAATAGTCTTTTGCAGAGGAGCGTGTCATTTCAAGTATGCTACTGTGTGCGCTTTCAGTGCTGTTATATCTCTCACACATCCATGTCGCGTCCGGTGCATCCTGCAGCTGTTCATCACTTGTTATCCCTGTTCACGTCAACGTCCTCGTTCCGAAGGACCCCACGGATATTTTCGTAGGGCTCAAGAGTAATGCAAGCAGCCTACGCCGTATGGATGACACGTACGGCGTGTATGGTGTTTTCTGTCGGCCGGACACCATCTCTCCCAAGAATGCAGGTCAGTTGCAAGCTTGTTTTTGGAGCTTATAATGATTCTAATAGTCTTTTGCAGATGTAATACAGCTTCTTGTGCATGGATTGTCGTATAACAGCCAATATTGGTCGCCTCCGGTAGAAGAATTCCGAAACTACTCCTACGCGGCCTTCTCCTGCGACCGGGGGCTGTCGTCCCTTGCCATCGATTGCTTGGGCGTCGGGTTGAGTTCGCGGCCCGTGAATGCGTCGGACGTGCAGTACCCCACTAGCGCGGCTGTGGTCTCGCAATTAGCCCGTCACCTCAAGAACGTGCCAGTTCTCCCCGGTGCCAGCAATTCAAAAAGATTATTGGCATAGGCCACGCCGGCGGATCATTCATGTTGAATTTTGACGCCATCGTTGAAGGCGCACGATCGCCCTTTGATGGTCTCATCCTCACTTCCGCGCTCATTGTTGAGCCTGGCACGGGGCCCCCGCTTTCATTGCTCTCCAGTGCGCGGGATGCTGATCCGCTCCGCTGGGGCAACCTCGACCCGCGTATGTCATAGCCACTAACCGCACCCTCCTCTACCCTTCAGACCCCACCGCCTTCTCGCCCCACATGCTCATATTCGACAACTTCACAAAGGACGTGGGGTCCGTGTCCACGGCTGACCAGGTGGCCCTGACGTCGTTAACGACGAAGTATACCGGGCCTGTCGTGAAGGTCGTGGGCTCAGAGGACCAGCTATTCTGCACAGGAACTCGCCGGTGTGTCGACGTCGCGGCGTTGACTGCAGCAGAACGCGCATTGTGGCCTGCGGTGCAGAGCTTTGAGGTTGTGGTGGCCCAGGGAAGCGGACATGATATGAATCTCGATTTTTTTGCGCAAGGGCCATTCAATACCTTTGTTCACTTTGTGGAACAGTTTGCTGGATTAAGTCGACTTGCTTTGCCCCAGTGTATAAAATGTATGTTCTGAGAAATCCTACTCATTGTCTCCGTTCTGAGGTTCAGAACGTCCGGCTGTACTGCGACGTAGCCGCAGGTGGCAGTGTGTCGACATATATAGTCGTATGTCCAACGTTTTTAAAAATCCTAGGGTGCTGAAGTTGTTCTGGGATTGACAAAACTCGTACTAAAGATACATTGCACGCGCGGTACATTCCACGGAGTCCACTGCACATAGGTTCAAACCCGATACATCCGCTGGGAATGTACCGGGCATGCAGAAGACTACCTCCCAACGCATGACATCTGCACAGGAAGCCGAATGACACTTCGCAGCTGTCGATAAGCCCCGTCGGTGTGCATGATGTCAGGTTGCGCATGAAAGCCTTAAATATAATTTGTGGAAAGGGGCACCACATTTGAGCTTGGAACAGATTGAGCGACGACAACTTACAAAGACAGACCCATCATATTGTACGCAAGGAAGAAATGGTGATATACAGTCGATGGAAGCGGAAAATGAGGTTTGTGATTTCATGTGGGTGAGTCATCTATTGCGGGATATGTTCTTGCCATCAGGGCGGTGTTTCAGCGCAAAGGAATGCATGCACCATGCATGAAGTGCCCGAGAAGATGAGCGGTGAGGGTCTATGACTAACTGTTGCACAATTCGTCCAGCACCGAGCCGAGGGTTACCGTAAAGCCACAAATGTGAGTAACGTTGCAGCTGATACCAAGTCTGAGACAGGGAAGGACTGGGTTACTCACCAGATCGCGAGAGTACTTCGTCCATGCGTGCTTGAGCTCCCATAAGAAAACAATAAAATAATCGACCGTGAGTCACGCTGCTGCCGAAACGAAGGTCGGGAGGGGATCCAGAGGCCGTCTGTAGGGGTGTACATTTTTTTGGCCCCCAATGGAGAGCTCGAAGTACAGGTTTGAGGCGAGCATCACATCCTCGTCGCCCAAAACTGTTTATTCGGTTTAATATAATCTGGAGGGGGGTCCTTACCCCCCTCCAGATGATAATAAATGCGCATTAAATTGTGTCTGCATTTGGCTCCGCTCCCCGATTGATGGGGTCCCGACAGCTGTCTCGGCATCATCTCGGAAAGCTTGAAAATAATGCTCGTAGAATTTGTTTATGCTTATGGAAAGTCACCCATTTCAGCTCGCGCCGAAATGAAAGCCGAAACTCGGCGTTTCGGCTGGGCTGAAATGGAACCCGAAACTTTAGATTTCAGTTCTGATTTCGGTTGAACTGATACTCAACCGATGCTGAAAATTTCAGCTGAACTTTTTTGAGTACTGAAATGAATGGAATTTCAACGCCTCCGTCGCGCAATCCTAATAATGTTTCAAATGGCTTTCAGCGTGGCTGAAATCAAAACTTAAATATTCCTTGCTTATTCCATTAATTCAAGTTCTAATATCAGTCGCACTTAAACTACTGCTATCATATTTCTTTCCACCTGGGCTTTCATTCAATTTCATACTTGGTTTTCGAATCGCAATTCGGGTGTGCCTTAATTTGGAAATCTCCGGCACCGCGGAACGGATATTACCGAAACACTGCGTGAGCCGGCAGGCTCGGCGCGAGCCGATCCACTTCTCCTTCATCTCTCACTCCAACCGCCATGTTCGTGTACGCGGTGGGCATTCACTATCTTTCGGCATCTCAGATGGCACCACGCTCAGATCATAGATGTTGCCCAGGCCGTCCCGGGGTTCTTCGCGCAAGACGACCCGCTTGCGGACGCAGATGCCATCGGACCCGTGAGTAGTATCATGATAATGCACTCAACTCAGGTCCCGCCCCGTTTCGGTCTCTTGGACGCCTCCGATATGCGCTGGGCTACCCTCAGCGCCAAATTGCGCGAGCTGAACGCTCAGGATGCCGCCGTATCCTACAAGCTCTTCTTCTTTGGGAGACATGGCGAAGGCTACCGTGCGTGGTCTCACAAGGAGCCTGGAACGCAGTTTGGCACTGACTGGGCCTCAAATGCACAGACAATGTGGGGAGGGCGAAGTACGGCGACGCGGACTGGCTCGCGTGCGTCGGATACAGATTCAATCAATAAATCTGCTCATCAGAGGCCCGTAGACACTGGTCTAAACTGAACCGCGACGAGGAAATCAGCTGGGGCCGTGGGTCATGTGCCACTGCCTTTATATTCGACTAATCTTGTTTATCGATATATCATTAGCGGATGCCGAGCTCACGGCGAAAGGGAAGGGCGAAGCAGCCATCGCGAACACGGTGTGGAAGGAGGAGCGTGCGATGGCCGTTCCGATTCCGCTCCCGGAGCGGATGTACTGCAGCCCTCTGACGCGCGCGATGCAGACGCACGCGATCACGTTCGAGGGCGTCTCGGGACAGCGGGCTGTCGTCGTGGAGGTGGGAATATTTTATCTTTTTAACCCGTTCGCATATTATTGCCCCGAGTCCCTAGAATGTTCGCGAGTGGTACGACGCGCTAACGTGCAACAAGCGCAAGACACGCGCCTACATCGAAGAAGTATTCCCGCAATTTGACATAGAGAGCGGTTTCACAGAGGAAGACGAATTGTGGGAGATGGAGGCCGGGGAGACCCAGGAGCACGCTGTCACTCGCGCGAAGACGGTGCTCGATAGGATCTTCATGGAAGACACCGACGTTACTTGTGAACCGCCAAATTTTTTCTTGGCATTGCGTTGAACCTACTTACCTGGAAATAGTTGTGTCAATCACCGTGCATTTGGGAATAATCTCGAGCTTCATGCGTGCCGTCGGCCGCGGTTGGTATTCTCTGCCAACTGGAGGTATGAATTTTTGTAACGCTGGTTGCGAGGAGTTAATTTCGGTGTCCTCATTTTCTCGCCATTCAACAGGTGTTCTTCCCGTCATTGTCAAGGGACCAGCCATGGCCTTTCATAATTTTAGATCAATGAAGGGTCCTGACAGTACTGTACTATATCACTGCGGTCGAAAATCTATGATTTTCTGATGATTCTCACACATAACAAGCGGCTGTACTTTATTATCATTATACTTATCCCTCCTTAAAGCCAATCGTGGCGGGTTCGAATTGTCGGCACAGTAGTATGGTTTGTTGCTTGTCGCAGTCAGTCTGCAGTCAGTCGTTTAGCACCGCTACGGCTCGGCGATCTCACCAAGGATAAGGAAACCGGGCGATTCCAAGTTCAACCTACAACAAACAGGTATGAGCACTTTTTTGTTGTAGCCTCTGTTTATAAGAGACAAAGTTCAACTCCCTCTTCGACTGCGATATTACAACTGTTTCAGGAACTTGAAGAGATTTACTTAAATTTTGAATCCCTTGGTTCGGGGTCCTCCCCGTCAAAAAATGCATATGGTGGCTTCGACGTCCCGCCTTGCCACCACTTCAATATTTATACCAAAGCCATCCACGCACGGTGGGTTCTTTCATTAGCTGCGGAATCAGGTACAGTATTGCGTTGCAACTTGCTTCGAAGGACCAAGACCATTTGCATGATCGCTAGCACTGCCTCCCTAGATAATTACTATGGGTGCTCAAGGTTTTGCGGGATTTAGAGCTAGAACATTGAGGTGCGAGGCTTGATAGCGGTAGGTCTTGGCTGGCCTGGTCAAACGTAAATCTCAAGGGGTTCCAGAGCCTCCTCGAGGTCTAAGGCGTATACGCATAGCTTGGTAGCGTGAATTCTTGCGGAATTAGAAACCTCCACTGGACGTAAGTTGATTCTTGGTAGTCACACACATCTTGGATAGGCGGCACAGCATAAGATAGAGAGACAGAGGTGGGGTGCAGGACTGTGAATGCAGAGATGATGAGGGTGGGACAGAAGAAGTGACATGCGCAGGGAGTTAGGGACAGCGCCGAAATGCGCGTGGGCGTGGGTTCGCAGTTGAGTGCACACTCGACGACGAAATCGCGTCGCCGAGCAGGCGTGCGGGGACGCGGCGTATGATGCAGTTGGCAGCGCCGGGGTATGCGGGCGAGAGGGATTTCAGTCAGCGCGTGCTCCCCGAGACGGTACGCCAACGACCTCCAGTTCGAGTACGCCGAAGAGATGTGCTGGGTGGGCGAATAGAGAACGCGGGGACGGTGTGATGCAGACGTGGAGAGCATGTGCAGTCGGGACGTGCGTGGGGTAGGGGCGACGGATGCGGGCGACGTAGGGCGCGGTGTGGGGGGCAGGGAAGGTGAATCAGCAGCGTGTGCGAGGGCGTTGTGCGGAGGTGGACGTCACGCGCGGGGTCGTCGCACTAGTACAGGTTGGCAGACGGCGCCACGGATTCTGCGCATGGAAAGGGGGCGCACAGAAGATAAGTCTGACGAACTTGTCATCAATGCCTTGGGGGTGGGAAGGGCAGTGCGGCGAAAGGAAGGGGGATGGGAAGTGAGGAGATATAATGGAAACGTACCTTCGGGCAGGAATTCATGGCATCGTGCAAGGTAGCAAGCAAGTGGGTCGGGAAAAGGGGACAAGAGCTTGCCCACAGGTGAACACGGAAGATGTGAGCTGAAAAAAGGAAGATGTTCCTAGCTTAGCGCTCGCGAGACGTGAAGGTCGAGTAAAGGGAGAAGGGAAGGGAGGAAGAGGATGATACCTACATTACAAAGAGGGAGGGTGGTGAGCTGGGTGTTTGTTTGCTCAGATCTAGCAGTGGGCCGCCTTGACGGGAAAGGCTCGTAGATGTAGAACAAAAGGGGGGCCAGTGGGTAGAAGAGTGGCGGCTGCGAAAGGACTAGTAAACGGCTAGACGTGGATTGGGGGAGTCCTAGCCGGAGTACAGTGGAGGCGAGCAGCAGGGCACGGAGTCGTCAATGGTGGTGGCGGTATGAGTGAGTGCCATAGGAGCTGATGGGGAGCCGACGGCATTGATGCGACACGCGCGCACACAAACGCGTCGCGTGACGCGTCATTGGCGAGGCAGCATAGGGAGGCGCGTTGGGGAGGCGGGAGTAGGCAATGTAGGCAGAAACAGAGTGGAACGTAGGCGCGTAGGCGTCGGTCGAGACGGGGTAGGTGTTATGACACATGTGGGTGGGTTCGATCGAGGCAGGTAGGTAGTGTAGCAGAGGGCTGCGTCGGTAGGAACATAGCACATTGGATATGCAGAGCATCGTGGACGTAGGTGCATAGTGTGCGGCGTTTTTGGAAACGGTAGCGGGGTAGTCACAGGGTGCGGCTACCTCGTTGTAGTACTAGACACCGACTGGTCAAAATTTCGGGTAACCAAGTACGTTCTGCCATTACCTTCCTTCCCTCTCCCGTACTAATTTTATTCTACCCAGATAATAAGTTCAAAGAAATGCCACGTTCAGACCCGCGACAGACTATCCAAATCGTGTTCTAACGCGAATGCAAAACTATGCTAGAGCAGCTGCAAGCAGCTTGGAATATATTGGGGTCCCCAAACCGGCTGAATCGGTACACATGGGTAAGCAAAGCGTGTCGGAATGTGTAAGATGCCACTTACTGAGAGGATCCCACCCGACAGCTGCATCGAAGGCCACCTTGAGAGTTGAGACCAACGCCAGTCAACGAAGGACAAAGATTTATAATGGAGACTAACTGAAGACGCAGGACAGACAAAGCCCGAGTTGTGGCCAATGGTAACGTCCGTGAACGCCTCCGGGTTCGCGTAGATCCACGGGTTGAGGAACCCTAATGTCGGTTTGCCAGCAGCGAGCAGCTGGTCATTGATCAGGGCAATGATGGAAGCGAACACGGGCGTGGACGCGCTCGTACCGCCAACGGTGCTAATGTTACCTCCACTGATGACCTCGAAATTCCAACCTTGCAGAGAAACATCTGGGTACCCGCGCCCCGTCCGGTTGAAGGTGCCAGCAAAGTTTGCGGGGACGCCGGTCTCAAGGAAAGTGGAGACGGCGGTGTTTTGGTAGGAGGGAGTTGGGAAGAAGTTGGTGAATCCGCCGCCGGTGAAGTTGGTGGCCTTCTCAGGGGCGAAGCTTTGCGTAGACCCGACGGCGGTCACGTATGGGCATCCGGCGGGAAATACGGGCAAAAATGTATCGACGGAGCAGAGGTCAGTTGTGTCATGGTTGCCGCGGACACCACCCTAATAGTAGGAATCAAGCACATCAGAAGGGCGAGCGTGCAGCACAGCGGGATGGACTATACATCGCCAGACGAGAACAAGACGGAGATACCCCGCGCGCCGAGGGCCATGTAGCCGTTGCAGACTTTGCTATATAATAATACTTGGGTCAATGAGACGCAGTGGGATTTGCCACTAACGTTGCGAAGTTTGGTCCAAAGCTGGTTTCAAAATCACCATAAGACGTCGTTAACACCGCAGGTGGGTTTTCAACCCCATCCAGAAAGGTAGTTGTGTCCAACATGGCAATCTGGAAGACGCCGCCCACCTTATTAAGTTGCGGTCAGCTGGTGAAAGATCGGGAGAAGGAAGCGCCCACCGAAAGAAATTGTACTGAGACTCCGGTTGCAATACCTAAATCTTGTATCGAGTTTGGCCCTGAATCACGCGAAGGAAACGCACCAACAGTGTACTCGATGTCAAGATTCGCCTCACGTCCAGCGGAGGTCGGGAGTTGGGTGTTAACTCCCCCGTCCAGGGTCAGCAATCCGAACGTCGTGTCGGAAGAGATATCAGGACGCTCCAGTATAAGGAATGACTATGAGGCCGGATAAGTTGAATAACAGTAAGTCCCGGATCAAAGCCACGAACCGTGAGATCGGCTGTCTGGGCCCACTCCGCTTCATACCCAGTGACGAGAAGCATATTGTTTGGCTGAGTGGCAGGGGCGGTTGGAATCCCGTAAAGTGCTTGCAAGCAGGCAGGGGTTATAACGCCGCTTGCTGTGCTGGTATCGCAGGATGCGTCTACCCGCTTCTCGAGTGGTACGCGGGGAGCCGTGGCAACCAGGCGCGGATTGGGCGTAACAAATTCGGTACTGGGGCTCAGGACATCGACGTGGCCCACGAGCTCGACGGGCAGCGAGATGGAGAGAGTACGTGTAATGGTATGGTTCATAGCCGGGTGCGTAAAGATTTCAAATTGCGCGTCGAACAGTTTGTTTGCTTGGGAGACCGGCAGAATGATTGACCACCAGTCTTCATTGGGCGAGATGACAGTCGGCTTCAGCCCTTGGGCAGATGCGAACGTAGTGAAGGCTGACACCGTTTCAGAGGAGGGCTGCATGAAGGATTTTACCTAGGGGTGAAATAAATTGGGGCAACATGAGCTGCATATAAATGAAGACAGAGAGTGCGCACCTCATCTTTCGACAGCCATTTTCGGAACTCGGAGCTTCCAGGTGTAGCTAAAGACGCCAGCTTGGCCTCCAGACCTGCCACATTGTTAGAAGCGAGCGCAACGCGGAGCGTCAGTGTCTGGTCGGCAGGCGCGGGACCCTGGCTGGTGAATCCGCTCGGAACGGCCGTACGGCGCTCGTGGACTACCGTGCTGCGTGCGGACACTACGGCGACGACCGACAGAAAGGCCAGGAACTTGCGGAGGGCCATTATGGGAGACAGAGGATGAGAGCGACGATGACTGAATATTGACCCGACCGGACGAAATACGCCGTGCTTGCGCGGGACCGGCTCCTGCGTTTATACTTAGACATCCCGGTCCTGGAAACCAGAAAGAAGGACGTGTCGTGCAATGCTATCTACTTCCCTACCTACGATCAGCGCGTGCGCCGTTGTGAT
The DNA here is from genome assembly GCA_029378395.1 of Mycena leptocephala. Lineage (NCBI taxonomy): Eukaryota > Fungi > Basidiomycota > Agaricomycetes > Agaricales > Mycenaceae > Mycena > Mycena leptocephala. Next base: position 106,173 of record JARJLF010000516.1, on the reverse strand, counting down.
AGCCGATGCGCGTTCGCATTCAGTGATTAGGGCCGATTCTGGTGCGGGTTCTACCTACTTGAATCAAGTACTTGTAAGCGCGGAACTTTCTATGAGTTGCACGGTCGTTGCCAAAGTTGTTGCATTCAAAGTACACGGAAAAATACTCCTGCAGCCATTTCCTTGAATCCCTACTCAACTCGTGTGCCCGGCACAATTCGATGTATATCTTCTGAGTCCATACCGGAAGTAGGACTTACGAGCCCGGAAGCGTGCGCATCGAACGTGTTGAAAAATCAATGTTGATGTAGGAATTATTCAATGATCTCCCATCAAAAAGGATTTGCAGTCTTGTTTCGCTTCGGGAAGGTGGTTATAATGAACTGAGTGAGCCATAAAATCCAGAAAAAATTCACCACAGTCTTTTTTGAGGTAGCTCTTTCGGCGCGACGTTCGAGCTGCCAGTGACATTGTGCGTTGAGACGAGTCCCTTCAAATTACGCCGAACGAAATTATTGACTAGGGTCCAGAACAGGAGAATACGTTTAACGGATAGATAAAAGTTCTTTGTTGCATTCAAAGGTCATTCATCGACAAATTCACGCCCCTGAATCCAAACTATTCCAAGCTGGAATAAATCCCGACCAACGTTGACTCTGGAAGAAAAGGACAGAAAAAATGTCTTTTGAACTGAATGCGGGTGAAACTCCCAGTGTGTTTTAAACATTTGGATCCAGATCTGCAAACAGAAGCTGCGGTAAATTGGAAGTGATCAACAGAAACAGTTGAATGCACATACTAATCGAGAAGGCTATTCGTCGTCGGAAAGGTCCAAATCCTCTGCATCCACCCCGTCGGCATACCGGTCCCGAAGCGTCAGCTTCGAAATGGCGGGAAATGCTTCGAGAAACGAGTCCTTGGTAATCGATATCGTTCCGCCAGTGATGCACACTGTCTCCAACCTGCAGCCCGACTTCGACATAAACGATGCCAGTGCATCAATGGGGCTTTCCCCAATGAATTCTTTCGGGATTTGAAGTCTGCGTAAAGCGGGAACGATAAAGGTATCAAGGCAACCCACGAGTCCTGTCACGTCGGATCCTGTGTCCTTCAACGTCAATGATTCCAGGTGGGGAAGTGTGATATCTGGAATTTCGTGGCTTTGGCCATAAACGGGGTAGAGTCTCAGGTTGCAATGCAGCAGGTTGGAGGTCTGCTGTAAGATTGGACCACATTCTTCCAGGTATACATGCGTTAACGTCAGCGAAGTCAACTGCGGCCATGGTAATACGACCAAGGAGGCAGCATTATCATCGAGAATGGCCGTGCGGAGCAGGGGCAGCTCGAGAAGCACAACCTTTACAACATTGGTGGGGTCCACAAAATCGAGAACTCTGAAATCCAGGTGGCGGAGAAGAGGCATCGGACCAACAATGGTGGGAGAAAGGGATGACGAAACGCGGAGTTTCAGGTACTCCCAGCGCTCGCGGTGAGGGACGACTGCCGCAAGACGATGAACCGCATTTTCATCGTAATATGCATCTAGACAGACAGAGAGCGGACATCTCCCGGATCTGCTGAGCCAGACGTGGCTGATATCAGCTTGGTGTTCGGGAGGAATGTCGTCGGGCTCGTCCAACAACACAATTGCCCTCCAGAACGCCGGGGTACCCAGCGCTATTTCCCGCCATCTGCGGCAAATTTGCGTCAGGAGAGTCGGTGAGAGAATCCCGGTGAGCGGCGGGCAGCAGGGGTAGATTGGCAGGAAATGCACGAAGATTTCGGATGTGATCTCGTTCGGTAATGTCAGAACTGGGTACTTGTAGGCGTCGATTCGTTTCTCCGCTAGCGCTTTCTCAGTTCGCAACGCGGAAAGTGAGCGTTCAAGGTGCTCAATCTGCGCTGCGAGAGCTGCAACGCGGGCACGATCTGCTTCAAGAGCGCTCATTCCGCGGTCGGTGGCTTTTTCGGCAAAATAAGCTAAGTGATGTCGGGATAGAGACCTATCAGAGTATCAATAAGACCCATGAAGTACAGAAGGCTTCCAACCTGGCCTTTTTCGAGAAGTAGCAAGCCTGAGGAGGGTACTAAGGATGGTCCGATCAAGGTCCGACACGGAATCTTTACAGCCCGTGCCTTTCCAAAGAAGATTATACCACCAGAAGGATGGGAAGATTACTAGTGGAAAGAGGCCAGGCGAACGACGACTCAGGCAGCCTTGAGGTCAAGAGCAAGGTCAAGAGAAGAGACGATTCGACACTGCCACTGGTCTGATCACATCAACGATTTGCCCCAGTGAGCCTCGACCTGTGTTGAAACGAATTCACATATTTACGCCAACTGGCAATAAGCCTCGAAGTAGTATGATAATTTCCCAGTGCTTCACTGCTAGAAGGTTACACCAGTCTCCTCAGAGTTTTATAAAGTTTCTGACTTCAGCCCCAGCTCACTCATCGCTTAGTGCAGCTTCAAATTCCTCGAGCGTCTAGACGTCTGCCAGTGCTCCGCTCTTACTCAAGTACACTGAAAATCCCAGCTCTAGGAACTCTCAAAACTACGAAAAAAGCTTTAAGATTTTATCATTATTATCACTACGAATCGAGTCTCCCGCTCCGCGGACCAGGATCACACCAAAGCAAAGCAAAACTGAATTAGGAACTCACCTATGTAAATTCAATTTGAGTGAGCCAAATGTGTAGTCAATTAGTTTGGCATAGCTAGAAGGGCATTTGGGATGTCAAGATGATCAGATTATCGAAAATGCTTCTCGCCATCTTGTCAGCTCATAATTTTAACGGTGGATTTGCTATAGAGAATATCAGTCTTAAAAGGATGCCTAGAATATTCTGGCAAGTCACCGAAACAGTTTCTGTGAGCGCAGGCATGCCTGAGTTCAGATTACAGACAATAGTTGTGTTCAAGTTCTTTGGTCTTCCTGGTTGAGTTTCTGTTTGTTCCCTTTTTTGGCAGGGATCCTTGTCAAAATTTCCTAAAAAGGAACAGAGCAGGAAAACAAGTAGGAGGCAAAAAGGGACATATTTGAAACCCGGGGATTAAAAATTTTGGACGAGGAAGCAAGTAGAAGAGTGTTCATGGGCCAATACACAGCCAAAAGCCAACCAGGAGCGCAAAAAGGAAGTCAAAAAAGGCTGTTTTTTTTTCTTTCGCGGAACAGGAGAACATGTAGCTCCTGATTCAACCCTGGTTGGGCTCTTCCTGGTTGTAGCAGGATAACAACTAGGAGTTCAAGTAGGGAATATCCAGGAGTAACTTTGAGCAGCACTAATGCTTCCTGTGCTCCTGTCAGTCAATAACCTGAACTGAGGTACTAGGAGTGAACGGTACATCACAAAATGTATCCCAGATAATTGGAAGACTGTCGGCCAGACAAACAACACTAAGCAAAAATCACACCGGAGTCCAACAAGACTACACTATGCATTCCAGATAGTGATGTTCGGGCTTGGCTTGGCTTTGAAGCTAGGGCTTTGGCTCGGCTTCGTCGGGCTTTGAATATGTTTTTTCAATGGCCTCTAATGGTATGTAAGAAGTCACATAACTACTTGCATTTAGCTAGACAACAGTCGAAACACCTGAGGGTTTTCTATGAGTCTGTAATATCGCTAGAAACCTCCCGCAGTCAGATATCAGAATTTATTGATGGCCGCAAGTTCTTGGTTCAAGTTGGATGTATGGCTGAAGACATGTAAAAATTCTGTTATGGGAAATTCAGTGACATTGGGATTGTCCCCAGGGTCGTGCACTGTCAAATTTCGGCCCAAAAATGCAGGTGCGAGTGGATTTTGTGCAACAGTCAAAGCCCGGGCTTTGGCTTCGCAAACCTCAAGCTAAATCCAAAGCCCTCGTCAAGCCCTGACTTTGGCTTGGCTTTGAGAAGCCAGGGCTTTGGCTTTCGGGCTTCCGGGCTTTAAGCCAAGCCAAGCACATCACTGATTCCAGATGAGCGACGACGACAAGACGGGGAAAGACAAGGTACAACTAGCATATGTAAGCGGCATCATCGGTCCGGTAAACTGGGCGGGTTTAGAATAATCCTTGCAAGTTATGTAATGACCTAGTTTTTTTGCGTCAGTTGCCGAGGAAGTTGCATTCAGTTCTGGATTAGCCTTGTGTCTCTGCCTTAGGTTCTCTTTGACCCAGTGTTGAATCTGTAGGTCAAACCATTCTAAAATGCAATATCGAGAACTACATGAGAGCACAAGGTGAGATTGTTCAGATCATACCTTGAATCAGACAACATATATGATATCTGGGTGAACCAGTAACACGTGAATTAAAGGAGTTCCAGGTTGAGCAACAGGAAGAAGGCTGAGCGAGACTAAGGGATTATGAATGTTAAAGGCAAGCACATGCAATATGTGAATTTTACAGCAGACGACAGTCTAAGAGGACAGGAGGATGCCCGAGAATCAGCGAGTGGGTCTGCGATGAATGCTAGACCTGTAAGGATTTGGAGAATGGTGCGATGTGCAGGCATTCAACGCGAAGCCAAATGACCTTCCTTCCAAGCTGTTAAGATTTTGACGTGACGACATGCAGATCAAGATCCTCCAGTAATTTTCAAGAGGAGAAAGTCTTGGTGGTTATGTGGGCATACTGGTGGTTAAGAGCTTGTGTGTCCGAGTCAATACTAAGGACAGTCAGAGTAGAAGATTCAGGCACAATTCTGGGGTGATTCTGATCAACAATTCAGAGACGATTATGGGATTAAAAATCGTGAATCGTCCAGAATCGCTCAGAATCGTTTCTGAATCACCTCCAGAGGCGATTCGACGATTTACCGTGATTCTCCCCCAATTTAATCGGCCCAGAATTGGCACATAATCGCCCTCTAATCATCGAGCATCATCACCGCTGAATCCTCTACTCTGACTGGCCCTACTGAGTCCGTGCAGGATGAAACCTGCCCAGTTAGCGTAAATCCAATAAACGGATTGAAGGGCAGAGCATACCACATGGTTTAATCCAAATTAGCGCTGTAATTATTGTAGGACATATGAATAACAACTCCGAACGGTTATCTGTGAATTTCAAGGGAGGGATGCGAGAAAACACAAGATCAAGGGTGTGGACACCCCATCAAAGGCGCGGTCGCGGCGGAAACACTCAAGATAGACATCAGAAATCAGACGTGTCAGACTAAAGTGGACTGCGTAATTTATGTGAGATTTGGCTCAAATATCCACAAAACAGTCTGATCGTTGGTGGAAGTTGTCGGTCAGGAGGATCAATTTTATGTCTCTATGCAGACCAGTCCTTGAAGTGCTTTACAATCCAGAAAAATGAAGACATGATGGGGGAAATCAAGATCAGAGCCTTGGGAACACCATCAAAGTCCAGAAAAAACCCAAGTCTGAAATCAGACGGAATGAGGGTCAGAATCAGGATCCGAGAGAAGTATTGAATGCACACCAGGCCTGAGATAATATTTGGGAGGGATCTTGAATTTGAATATATAGATACTGGGTGACTTTCCATAAGGATAAAATATTCTCTGAGCTTAGTTGAGGGTGCCAGTGATCGTATCAATCAATAGGATATTCCAGTTGTCCAGCAACGGCCTGAATTCCCGTAAGAATATTCCAATCAATTTGGTTCTCACCCTTGAAGAAGGACCGGAACGGGCTCCGATGAAGAAGAGGCCATGGCATTTTTCTGGACAGAATTTGGGCACTGGGTGGCTTCAGAAGCAGAATGAGTGTCTGTGCACACTGCCAAACTAGTTTATTCCAAGTAATAAAGTCTGAAGGGTGGTCGCTACCCCCTCTGTAGAATTTCTCAAATTTCGGGCAAACCTTGTATGTTTTCGTGCTCCCGAAGTGATGGGCTCCCCACAGCTGCCTTAGCAAAGCTTCAAATATTCCCCAGCATTTATCTAAGCTCATGGAAAGTCGACCACTATTTTGGCAGACAAATCTGACTGAAGCGGTGGAAAATCAGAGCCGAGGTCTCGTGAACTGATCAATGTTGGCCCTTGGGGTTACAGCAGGAAAGCGGGAGTCTGGAGAATGCAAATTTAGACCACGGAATTTCCAGCCATAATTTATTTATCGCGCGGACGCGATGTTGAATTTCGACTTGCGACACCACACCATTGTCCACGTTGCTGGATCTGCTACCAATGTCCACAAGGACGATTCGACCTTGGAGATCCACACCGCGCAGTACCTCTCTGCGATAAGGACTCCAGATAATGTTTTCCCCAACATAAAGCGTTGGGAGAGCTACAACCCCATCCCAGGGAAGGGGAGATCTGCCCTAATCGAGGGTCTCTTGACCGGAGCTGAACGCAATGCTTATCACACCGTCAAGCATTTCATCGTTGATCTCCAGAAGGTTACATTCCTCAGTCAGGCTCCCTCTGTGGCGACAGCGAAGCAAAGACCGTGCCGTCCAGGAATCGGGTGCGCAGATGGTAAAAACTAATTCGATGACCCGAAACCCAAATGTATTCCTGTTCTGAAATGATCTGTATAATTATAACTCGAATATCCGACTCAATGACTTTTGAGTGACTTCGTGATTCTCCGTGACGTAACACGGGCGCACTGCTAGTAGTGAGTGAATCCGTAGTGCAGGAGGCGGGCAATGCGAGTGGGCCCGCCTTTTAAAACGTACTACGCTCCTGTACTCCTGCGCGATCCTGAACCTGCACCTCTTCACCGGGTTATCAAGCAAGGCGCGGTGTAGTAGTTAAACAGTCCTTCTTTTATTTGACGGAACGGAAACAAGTTTGAAGATACGACTCGGAGTCCAATGCCCAATTCACGTAATGACTACCGTTCGCGACAACTGAACCTCGTGGGCGTTGGCTTCATCGCCAAAATACCTACCGATTTCGAACATCCATTGGTCGTTGCCACGGACCATCTGACCTAGAACTTCATCAATGATCCGGTTTGGCATACAAAGACTCGATGGATACCCAGACCGTCAATGTACTTCTCGATTTGGGAATCGATATTCGGCCCCCACGACAGAATACCATTTCGATGATTGAGTATATCGTCCCTGATCGCAAGGAAGTGCTCTACGAGCTCGTCATGGCGATCTGAGATCCACTGCATGGCACCTGCGATGTCGGTCTGATTTTGGGTCATGAGCACGGTCACAATATTGTAGTCTGCCTCGTCGACCATTATTTCCTTCTTGTAGGAGCACATATCCTTTGAATAGTCAGATATAGTGAGATACGACAGGGATTGCGGACATTTGCCAGTATGATCATGTCCGCAGCATCCTGGTTGATGGAGACCATTGCCCAGTGGTCCATAACCCCACGAGGCAGATCAAGCTCGAGCGTAATTTCGATAAACGCGTAACAGGGATAGGCGCCAACATTATGGCGCCGGGAATCAAAGTACTCATCCAGAGTACATATATAGTTGCTTTCCCGACGCACGGCCTGCTGAACGACGACATCAAGATACATGCGCCACGCAGTGATAAAACGCTCTTGACAAGCGACCGGGACGGTGACGGAGGCACGCTGCCAGAACCTGGGTAAACATGCGTAAGGCGAAGGGAAATGGTTTTAATGTGGGTTATCTCACTCGCGAGCAATTGCTGCTTCGACCGCATGCCCCTCGAGAGAAGGCCGATTTGGATATTGTATTGCATTAAATATAGCATCACAACAAGATTTAGCCGCCGCGGCGTCCAACTTGTCGGTAGCCTCGTCCACGACCAAAATAACGTGCATCAAGTCGCACCCGCTGCGCAGGTTGTCTGTGAGGACATCAATCACTCCCTAGGTTCGACCTAGTTGAAGCCGGCGTACAGAGCGTGCCTATAGGGTAACATAGGGCGGCCAACAGGGCTGGACATGTTTATTTGAGCTGCGACCTTCAACTTAGTATTGGAATGAAATACCGCATCCACCGGCGACGCTAGCACGCTCTATGTCGGGTATGGAAGATAGGTTGAAGCCGGCAGCCCAGGTTTTGCTCTCTTGTTTGGCCACATGGAAATCTGGATGGATCATGCGCTGCCATGGCCAGTTTCGTAGTGTCTTCGGAAGGTGGTAGACTGACATTGAATACGAGGCTAGTGCTGGGTGGGGGACTAGACGATGGTGTGATGCCGCCTTGCCATGCCGCCTGCCACCTACGCGAGGTGTGTCACCCGCGGGCCCACCTCGGGCCCACCTCGGTGCCACCTCTGACACGGGGATGCGGCCCATTCCTCAGTCTCCTACCCAACCTCACTTACGGGGTTGGGAAGACAGAATAGCGTCTTTTAATGGATCTCTAGTGACAAATCACTGATAGCCGACACTATTACTTCCGAACTTCAATCCACACCTAAAATAGGAAACTTCCAGACCCGTTAAATGCGAGGTATAAAGTGAGCTTTCCATGGTGATTTCAGATGGTCAGAAAGTTGCTCTTTCAAGTGGATGGAAAGGGCAGTAGAAAGAACAACTTTCCACCGCGTTTTCAGACACGTTGAAAGAACTTCATTCCCCAAAGAGTTAAAGATCAACTTCCCACGTCAGTTTTAGACAAAGAAATTCATTACCAAGCAGTGAAAGATCAACTTTCCACACCATTTTCAGAGGGGTTGAAAGAACTTCATTCCCTGAAGAGGTTAAGATCAACTTCCCACGTCAGTTTCAGACAGGTTGAAAGAAATCCATTAACTCTTTAGCAAATGAAGTTTTTTCAACCTGCCTGAAAACACTGTGGAAAGTTGTTCTTTTCAACTGATTGAAATCTGTGATTGAATTTAATCATTCTACTGCCCTTTCCGTCCACTTGAAAGAGCAAACTTCTGACCATCTAAAAATGTCTACCGACAGTTTGTCCCGTAGACAGATCGGTCACCGGTCTATAAGGCAAGTGATGTTGGTCCAGAGACCTGGAAAAATATCAGTAAGACCCATGAAGTACAGAAGGCTTCGAACCCAGCTTTTTTCAGAAAGGAGCCGCAGCTAGCTCAGGATGGCCAACTCGGAAGTGCAGAGGATTTACAGGCTGTGTCTTTCAAGGAAGAGTATACCGTGAACTCGAAAGTACCAGGAGGTAAGGGGAACGACAACTGAGGCGTGCTTGAGAGCAAGGTCAAGAGAAGAGACGATTCGATGCCACTGCCACTGGTCTGATCACATCAACGAGTTCCGGCCCGGTGAGCCGCGACTTGTGTTGAACGAATTCAAATATTTACGCCAACAAGCCTCGAAGCAGTATGATAATTTCCCAGTGCTTCGCTGCTAGAAGGTTACACCAATCTCCCGAGATTTTGATGAAGTTTCTGACTTCAGCTCCAGCTCGCTCATCATCCCTAGCGTAGCTTCAAAAATTCCTCGAGCGCTCCGCTTTTACCCACATCCACTCGAGTGCACTAAAAATCCCGGCTTTAGGCACTCTAGGAACCCCCAAAACCTACGAGAATACAAAAGAAAAATGAGTAAACCCAATTACCGCTATGACGACAGTTTAAATTTTTTCCCATATATATATACATATTTTACTACCATTTCTTGGCATGACGGTCATGCAGGACATTGAAGGATTTATGATACGGGAACCACCAGAATGCGAGTACCGAAACAAAACAGCAACTTTTTAAAAAGGCGCGCAGCAGACAGTAATTTACCAAAACGGTCAAAGTCGTGTGCGGGAGATTTCGGACTCGCAATCGAGCTGGGTACTTGGCTCCTGCGCAAATTGTAGAATACCCGACACGGATTTGAAGTCAGCCGTTGTCGAAGCGGCCTCGTGAAGGTTGAGCATCAGTCGGCACATCATCGTCACCGAGAGCCTAGACGAGGATATTTGATTGAGCCATCAGGCGGCAGGGAGTCGGAGAAAGAAAATATACGATACTGCGAGTGTTGAAAGGCCGGCGGCGGTGGTAATCTGAAACCGAGAATCAGACGAGTGCATGAGGAGTAGGTGGTGCAAATGATTGCGCACGCTGCCGAACTATATTTCTCCATCAGTACGATTGAGGGGGCAATAGGTCTTAAAAACCGACATAATACATCAGAATATTTGCGAGATTCGCAAGACAGGTTATGCTGGTGGGTGGGGTTGAAACTTGAGAGTCAAATTGGATGGAAGCCGGCCACTCAACACAAAGTACATTAGCCCTGTTGTGTCTGAGTCAATGATTGTTGACTCGGTCCAAGATACTCACCATCGCGCACTAGAACGGTCCAGAGAGACCCGGGGGGCATGTCGCGACAATGGCTATAGCCACGATATAATGTTAGTCCCACCAGTAGGATGTCCGCGACAAGGCTATGAAACCGAGAATGAGTGCAGAGGCGGAAGGAAATTTCGTGGCCTACAGTCCCTCCCAGCAGCCAGCCAACACTGTAAATAAACTCTCAGAAAATGACGAATGAAGATATAAATCACGGCGAACGAATTTCTCTGAATCGGCAGTAAGCGGTTGCCTTTGGGACGAGATAAATACGAACCGAGAATGTGATGCAGGAGTGTGGCAGCCCGGAAGGTTGGTTTTATACGCCGAAACACCTCCGGTGCGTACGACAGACCACTGCCAATCGTGATTAAATAAATAAATACTTGGGATAAGGTGGAAATGTGCCCACAGCGGCCACGGATAATGCAATTAGCGCAGTAAGTAGGAGAGGGAACATCACGCGCTTGTCGAAGGAATACATGGCGAGCACTCTGAGAATGAGGGTGACTGCATCCAAATGATGTGAACTATGACAGCGCTGAGAGCCTGAGGAATGAAGCTGACCTTCAACCAGCAACTCCTGCAACACGGTCAGTATTCCGTGTGCAATGTTCAATCCAGTACATCTGCCAATGTTCCATTATTCAATCGTTGCGTCAGTATCAAAGGACTATCCATACGTCTGGCGGAATATGAGATGGTTTCTGGAATCTAATCAAGAACATACCTCGGAGGGAAAGTTTCCGAAATATAAAACGAGCATGGCCATGTTGGCGCAGAGGGCGAAATAACGAACAAACAAGTACCAGGCAGAGGCCCTGCTATGTCCAGGTGCCCATATATACCTCACCTCGGATCGGAAAGTCAAGAGGTAGTCATAACCCAACAGCCCTAGAACCTCAGATAGGCATGTACGAAGAAACAGAACCCTTTCTCACCGATGGCAGCCAAGCCTAAATAACCGTTGATACGCCTGCGAAGTGGTAGGGGGAGCTTGAGGGTAAGAGAACAGACCAGGATTGTAGACGTACTGGGCGTATGCGATCGTGGCGTCATCCAATGTCGCAGTGCTCATGGAGGTGGGGAAAGTGTGTAGATGGACCCCGGGATCAATGCGCAGCTCTACTACCTTACGACCTATATCAATAATGACTAATAAACACCATTCTGACTGGTCCGCAACCAGCGACAAAATCGGATGAGCTTGCCAGAATGCTTATGCGGTTGAAGACAGCATCGGTGGCGAGCGAAAATCGCGGGTAGGTAAAACAGACAGCTAGAAGCCTAACAGTTACAGTACGGAGCGCCTAATTCTCTCGAGCCATCCCAGAGTCAGTAGCATTTGTGAAACGGTACATGGATGGCACTGATAAGTCGACGACACCACCAAGGGCCTGGAGAATATTGTTGCTCCACGGAGAGTCTTCGACCAAGCCACTGAGCAGTAAACCCATTTTGTCTCCAGTCAGTAAGCCGGGAATGCTGTTTGGGGCTGGTGGACGGAAAGATGTAAGGCTGCGGGGCTGCGGCAAGTGAAGTTGATCGGCTTTCGGACTGCCAGTGGTGTGTGGCCTTGTGTGTGGCGGTGTACCGTGTTGCGCCAGTCTCTTTTTCTTTTTGGACGACGAAGTACGGTTTCTTTTCCGCTGCTTTTATCGCTTCCTTGGTGCATCTCAAGGCAACCACCGTTGAAAGCACCTACCTTTCAAGCTCCTCCACTCCGCCGGGCAAATTGCCGTCACCTAATTCACGTCCTCGTACGGTATGGCCGATGCCGTCCGTGTCCGACGCCCCATTCGCATTCAATTATTCAAGGGCCAGATTCTAATGTGCCGAGGGGATTTTTTTATAATTATTCAAAGGCCAGATTCTAATGCGCCGACGGGATTTCTACATAATTACCCGTCGGGAAGTTAATTCTTACCTCCACATATATATACGCGACAAATTTGGCTCGTTTTTGTGAGGTTCTTCTCGCGCACGCAACCGGTCGACAGTAACTGCTGAAATTCTTGTTTATGGCCTGGAAACACCTCATATCGCTCGCGACCATCCTGGGCCCTTCTTATGCTTATGCTTCTGCAACAGCTGCATCTACCGCGACCGCCGACGTTGTCATCATCGGCGGCGGCTCGGCGGGGACCTACACGGCCATCCGACTGCAGCAATTAGGGAAATCTGTCTTCGTGATTGAGAAGGAGGACGTTCTCGGCGGGCACACCAACACATTCCACGTACCGGGGACCAACACGACGTTCGACTATGGCGTGATCCAATTCGCCAATATCAGCGTCGTGAACGATTACTTTGCGGACATGGGCGTGGCGCTGGCACCCTTGGGGGCGGCGGCGGCGGCACGACTGAGTACGCCAAGCTCAACGGCGGGGACGCCACGGCTACGACCATGGTACCCTCCTCCGTCTCGTGGAGCAACGCGACAGCGGTCAGCCTCGCGCTGGAGGGATACCTCGTCCAGAGTGCCAAGTACGCGCCATTCCTGACCAACGGGTACGACCTCCCGGATCCTGTACCCGAGGAGCTACTGCTGCCGTGGGGCACGTTCGTGCGGAAGCATGGCATTGAGGCTTTCGACTACACCCTCTTCTCGTACATCCAAGGCTCCGGCAATGTGCTCGCGCAGCCTGCCCTTTACGTGCTCAAGTACTTCGTACTCCTCGACGTGCAGACCCTCGCCGGTTTGGGGCCCGGCTTCCTCACCACCGCCGCGCACAATAACCACGCGCTGTACGACGCCGCCCTGGAGCGGCTGCAGGCTGGCGGCAACGGCAGCACCGTCGCGCTCAGCAGCAACGTGACGCGCATCGAGCGCTCGGCATCCGAGTCGTCCGTGTCTGTGTCTGTGTCTACGCCGGGTGGCGCCACGACGGTGCACGCGAAGCAGCTCGTGATCGCCATCCCGCCCACGTTACCGAACCTCCTGTCGCTGGGCCTGGATCTGACGGCCGACGAGCGCGCCCTCTCCGCGCAGTTCAACAACAGCTACTACTGGGACATGGTGATCTCAGGCACAGGGCTCCCCGACAACGTGTCCGTGGACGTTGTCGACTTTGCGGCCCCCGACGCCATCCCCGCGCAGCCGGGCCTGTACGGGGTCGGCTCGTCGGGCGTAGACGGGCTGGCGGTGGCCTACTTCGGGAGCCCGCACTACATGAGCGATGCGCAGGTCAAGGCCGAGACGGTGGCAGCGCTGGGCCGCCTGGTGCACGCGAATGGGTGGGACAACGGGTCGTTCGCGCCCGAGTTTGTCGGCTTCCACAACCACGCGCCGTTCCTGCTGACGGTGCCCGTCGAGGCGGTCCGCACGGGGTTCTATGGGCGCCTGAACGCGCTGCAGGGCGTGAAGAATACGTGGTGGACTGGCGCGGCGTGGCAGACGCAGGATAGCTCGCTGATCTGGAACTTTACCGAGGCAGTGGTGCTGCCGAGGCTCTTGGAAAGTTTGAGATGATATGCCATCTCTCTGACAATGAAACTGCCCATTAGGAGCGCTGGAGGCGCTGGCCAAGGCAGTGTAATGTACCACCTTGAGTTACCAACTCTTAATATGTACTACGCTCATAATAGGGCCGGGTATGTTAACTCTGTTTACTCGTCCTTCCATCTTGTTATTCACTGGTAACCCGGGCATCGGCCTTATCTCCTTCTCCCCATCTAATTCGAGTGCCCATTAATTAACTCCTCCCTGTTGACGTCTTTCCCCTCATTGTTAATATCATTCTTGTCGATTTTTTTGGCTTAAATCTCCCAAAAAAAACAGGAGCAGAGGGAAAAACGAGATAAATCTGTCGTTCGGAGTGTCCTTCTTATACGAGCGTTCACTATGCTGGAAATAAATTGCGTACGAAAAGCCATCACACCGATTTCCTAAAACGGAAGTTGCTTTTCTTCTCATCATCTCATCGACCATGATGTTTCTGCAATGTGAAACTAGGGCACATCTCTCTGCTATCCTGAACTGTCCGAGCGGTCGCTCAGGCGACGGTTATGGCGACGCCCCGCTCGCTGGTCTCGTGTCTTCTTTCTCGAGTCTGAGACATTCTGGAAAGAAAAGCCTCCGCTACATTTGAATCCGGACCCCTCTGCGGCGTATTTGCTTCCATAGGTCCAAGACATTTTACATCCATGGGTCCGAGAAATTACATCCGCCTCGCGAAAAGACACAAAGGGTGCGCAGTAAGGAGAAGAAAGATAGTGATTTCTCTTCACTACTTCCACCATGCCGTCTCTCCCCACCTCTTCGCCCTCCATCCCCTCCTTCTCGCTCTCGCCTTCCGGCATCGCTGCAGTGGTTCTTTTTGTCGTACTTGTGCTTGGGGGGTGTGGCGTGTATTTTGTTGCGGTGCCTTTCCTACGGAGGAAGATGGAAGAGAGGAGGATGAAGGTGACTGATTCTGAGGTATGTGCTACTCTTTTGTCGTCCTTTATATGCGCGTCTGACGTTCTCCTTTGCAGAAGATGTCGAACGCCTCCGTCATTGAGATCAAGTACCCCGTTGCGAAAGTATGCCGTGCATCTCCTCTTGTCGTCCACAGGTCTGACCCCTTTTGTTTCTAGGCAAAGAAGGCCGCCGCTGCCGCTGCCCTCGCGCAGGCTCGCGCTAGACTGCCCGTGGTATGGAAACCCGTATCCCACGCGTCGCAGTGTCTCACTCTTGTTGTCCTAGACTCTCAAGCGCTCCGTCACCGTCGTCCCCTCCGTGCGCAAGTCTTCCGGGGTATGTCTTGATCTCTCACTTTTATCTCACACCCGTCTAAGTAGCTTCCTTGCAGATCGCCGTCCCTGGTCCCCAGCTCACCCGCCTCGTCGCGTGCAATGCCGACTTCCCCGCGCGGTTCGGCTCCTCTCGCATCCGTTCAAGTCCCGGGCCTTCTCCTCTCCGCGCTGTCGTCCTGGTGCCCGAGCCCGTCTGCGCCGAGGTCCCGGTCTTCGACGTACGTCCGACACTTTTCTTTCTCGCCCAATCAATCTCACATTTCCTCACCCAGCCGAAGCAGGTCGCAGCCGCCGGCTACCTCGTCGCAGCGCGGATTCTACTAGCTATTGTACGTATACTCATTTTATAGTGCTTTCGCGCCGTTTCTGAATTGTGTCTCAGAAGGTGAAAGACGCAGTCATCAGCAAGGCGCCCTTTGTGGCTACCCAGAAGTCTCCGCGGGAAAGACTCCGGCAGTCTCCCAACTCTGAGGTCCCTGCCCGATTTGGTACCTCTCGCAACAGCCCCCGCCGAGAACCGTCCCCGCTGCGCACCGTGTCCACCGCGCCCGAGCCCGAGCCCGAGCCCGCACCTGTCATTGCCAAGGCCGCCAGCCAGCACGTCGAGGAGCCACCCATCGCCCACGCCCTCGCGGGCCTCTTCGCTAGCACTTACCAGGACGCCGAGGACGGTGACTCGTCCCACTTCTTTGACTGTTCCTACGACGAGGAGCACCTGATCATCGACCTCGACCTCGGTCGCGCAGTTCCTGCGCCAGTCCCAGTCTCCGTCACCGCACCGCCCTCCGGGATCCCGATCATCATTGTCGAGAGTCCCTCCCTCATCCTCGGCGACAGGCCGCTCGATGAGTGCAGCTCGCGTACGCGGCAGCGCAGCAACAGTTTCAAGGATTCACTGGCGGTGCGCAAGCGAGCGCCATCGTCCATAGCACAGCAGCACGGGGGCAGCAAGGGGAAGAAGGGCGACAGTAGGCTTCTGCAGGTTCCGAAGCTGTTGGACAGCCAGGATAAGGAGAACGAGAACGGGAGGCAGTGGGTCACGTCACGGCCGCATCCGGCGCGCACATCACCATAACCATTATTCCTCGCCAATTCGGCTTTACATTGCGTCTTAAAAAGAGAACGCCAGCGGGAAGAGGCTCTCATCGCCGTCCCACAGGGGGCGTGCACGCGCGTAGTCCGTCATTCTCCTCCTCAATCCCCCAGCTTCGTCGACATCATCATCGTCCGGCACATCTCCGAGTCGCGGTGTGGACTATTATCCCCATCTCGATATAATTGCGCGCGCTCCCCAGCCTGCGCGCGAATACGTCTCATCATCCAACCTCGTTCTCCGGCTTTATTCATCACCGCGTCTTTTCGCTGGCGCCTTCGTTATCTGGATATGTCCCCTCGTACCCGTCCCCTTTATCATTATCTCACCATAATTACCCGCGCTCGCCAGTCGACGCGCTAATATGCCCCGGTTTCCTTAACTATTGCCCTTCAATACCTATACTTTCTTCACCTTTGCCGTCGTCGAGGGCTTGGTCGCTCGGCGACTTGATCGTTCTCAATCGTCTCTTGCTTGATTTTTTTGGGTACTTGACAAGTACTTGATAGGATTCCTTATTTTTACTTTGGGTTTTATGTATGGTCGTGGATTATAATTGAATTCGGGTTGAGCTCGAACGCGTTGTGTGATGCCTCGAATTTATTATCTCCGTGCCCTAGTGGACAAATGGAGTTTGGCTGTAGAACTCGAAGAACTAGATCAGTGGCAGTGCCAAGCTTTCCTACTACCCTTTTGACTCCAGTGCGTCGTCTGACCGCAATTCCACAGTGCGTAGTATGTACATAAATCCAAGTCTTAGACCGAGTTTTTGATTCCCGCAGTCTCCTCATGCTCAGCACCCTCGAAGCGGACCGTACTCGTGTCGCGGATATCGAAGCGCAGATTTTAGAGCTCGAGCGTTCTCTCTCTGCATTGCAGAATCCAGATCGAGAAGGTGCTCGTTCAAGAGAGGATCGACTCCTACAAGTACCCGGTCCTGACGTTACCGAATGAAATCACTTCAGAGATCTTCCTCCACTTCTTGCCGATGTACCCCCTCTGCCCACCGCTTACAGGAATTCTCTCGCCGACTCTTCTGACACAGATTTGTCGCAAATGGCGAGAAATAGCACTGGGCACCCCCGCGCTCTGGAGGGCAATAGCATTACTCCTCCCCTCCATTCCTCTCGAACGACAAGCCCGGATTGCCGAGATATGGCTCGGCAGATCTTGCCCGCTCTCCATCCAGATCATTGACGACAGATATGAAAATGACAGCCAGGCGGTTCTGGCAGCACCAACTCACTGCGCACGTTGGGAGCACTTGAAACTTGATCTTTTATCGCCATCCTCTCAACTCCTCACCATACAAGGTCCAATGCCTCTCCTCCGGCACCTGGACTATGCACTTGAAGAGGAATTGGCCTCGCCCGTCGTTTTTGTGCTGCACGAGGTGCCTCTACTGCGCATAGCCACTCTCAATGATTTGGCCGCTGCAAACGTCGTATTGCCGTGGGCTCAATTGACGTCCCTGGTATTGCACAAGGTCTATCCACATGAATGTGTCCCAGTTTTACAACGGACCCCCAACTTAGTTCATTGCGAGCTGGAGCTCTACCATGAGTTTCCCCACCATCAACTCGCTGATATCACGTTTCCTTGCTTGGAATATTTGACCTTGAAAGACCCAGGGGGTGAGCCGGTGAGGGGCTATCTCGAGACCCTCATCGTCCCTACACTCCGGAGCCTCGCAGTCGCGGAATCATTCCTTCAACCAAGTCCCATCGAATCTCTGACATCATTCATATCAAAATCTGGCTGCAAGCTTCAGCAAGTACGCATCACAGACGATAGAACAGTAGCCAAAAATTCGTACCGCCGGGCATTTCCCTTGATTCCCGAGTTTGCCTTCGACGGCCCCTATTACAATATTGAGACATTGAATGAGGAGGAGGAGTCTGATTCCTCGAACGGGGAGACTCAATAGGAACTTTTGCGATTCCAAGTACGTTCTGCACTCCTCTTGATGACTGTAGCATACTTAGGATGCGTGTATGTTGGTACAGTACCTGCTTGTTCCTTATAGGGACCTCCGCAGTAATACATCCTCCTCCTCCTCCTCTCGTCTTGATCCCACTCATCTCTTGGAAAGTGAACAATGTTTCAATTGTCCTTCTTTGAATATTACGATTTCCGCGAATGTATTCAGGGATCTTGGTTCAAATGGACTGGACGCGACCCTTTTGGACGCGTTTTCAGATGCACATCCATCCCGCTGATTTTACGCTGTCAACAAAATTCCAGTTCTTCATTTCGTTACAAAGAAAAGACAAACGCAATAGTCGTGATGAATCGTGTGGCTGCGTAGGAGTCCCTACATAGCGTAAAAGTACCCCTTCAAAATATAAACCGAGACAGTGGAACATTCAGACGAGAATTTAATTCCTGTGCGGTCGTGTTTACCATGTCGCGTCGCGACATTAGGTCACGGGACATATAGCATCAATATCGCCTTGGCTTTTAACCGACGCGGCGGGCAGCGAGCATGCTGTAGGAACTTTCCACTATGGACCGCATAACTCAGCTTCAGGATGAACTACAGCAGCTTCTTACTTGGCTGCGGTACCATCGCCCAAGTCTTGACGCATACGCGCCAACTTTTATCGAAGGGAGTGCGGACGTTTTTCATACGTAGGACGCACAGTGATGTACTCGATGTGCTTGAAGGTATGTAACTATCGAATACGGAAGTTCAAAATCGGACTTATATTCTTTTTCCAGCGAATTCAATAATAAAGAGCTCACGACACTGGACAGACCGGATCGCTAAGACCAAGCAGGGTGAATACCTGATCAAGAACCTCCCTGAGCCCCAGCCAGGATAAGATCCGGTTCGTCCGAAGGCATTCCAGACAGTGCTCACTTCCTAAATTATCCTGGAGGGCAAACATCTATAGACCCTCGATATGCTTCATCCCGTGTGTGAGTCTACATACTTGAGTTGACGGAACTAACTACCGGGGAGATCCAGATACCTTGGTGAGGATGTTCCGGAACTGCTGTTTTCATTTATAACGCAGCTAGGGTGTCTTTCAAGATGGATGAAATCATAAAATTTTTCAAGGATTTGCTTGATTCGGACCATGCCTCGCGCGAATCCATTTCCCTGAATCCCGACACCGCCGGCATACATCAATGAAAAGGTGGGTCAACACTTTACCGTGTTACCGAAAATTAAAGGCTGCAATGTAAGCAGATTACATTCCCTGCATCCCGACACCACCGGCATACATCAATGAAAAGTAGTGGCCAACACTTCGCCGTTTTACCGAAAAGCCTGCAATGCATGCCGATTCCACGTCATCGCGATGCCGTGCTGCTCTTCACAATATTGAGTTTTCTGTCTATCCCCTATATTTGGATCGAAATCCGAGATCATAATTCGTAGGCGAGGTCCAAGCATAATCCAAGCTTCAAATCAGCTTATTGAGCCTCAGGAACAGTCAGTAGCACCTTACGATGAACCAATAGCAAACCAATATAAAGCACCAAATCGACCGGAGGTCCAAGAAAATTTTCAGATGCTCATTCTGGCCCTTTCCGTCCTACTTCACCTCTCGAACCTCCGCATTGGAGTCGGTGCATTCGGTGCATCTTGTGGCTGTACTTCCATTAGCCTTCCCATTCGCGTTGATGTTCTCGTCCCGAAGGATCCAACGGATGTATTTGCGGGGCTTAAAAGCGAACGAAGCGCTCTACGCCGCATCAACGACACTTACAACATCTACGGTGTTCTCTGTGAACCGAACGACATGAAATTGAAAAATGCGGGTTAGTGCACTCACAATATACATTTTTCTGCGGCTCAGATTCCATCGGCGTTTGCTCCTTAGATACATTACAACTCCTCGTACATGGGTTCTCGTATACCAGCGAATATTGGTCTCCGCCAATCGAGGAGTTCCGAAACTACTCTTACGCGTCGTTTTCCTGCGAGCAGGGCCTTCCCTCTTTCGCCATCGACCTAATGGGCTCTGGATTGAGCTCACGCCCTGCAAATGCGTCAGACGTGCAGTATCCTCCAGCGCGGCCGTCCTCTCGCAACTCGCACATCATCTCAAGAAAGTACCCCTCCTCCCCACCGGCACATCTTTCCGCAAAATTATAGGTATCGGTCACAGCTTGGGGTCCGCGCTGCTCACCTTTAGCGCCATCGTCGATGGCGCCAACTCCCCCTTTGACGGCCTCGTCCTGACTTCCATGCTCACCGTCGACCCCACCGCGCCGCCGCCGGGCTCCGGCTTTCCTGCCCCCAGTGGACGCGACGTCGACCCAGCCCGATGGGGTGCACTGGATCCGGGGTACGTCACGTCCGTCGACCGCACGCAATTCTACCCGGTGGACACCAGCACCTTCTCGCCGCGCATGCTCGAATTCGACGGGTTCGTGAAGGACGTGGGGTCGATTGACCTGTTCTTCCAAGCGGCAACAACGTCGATCCTGGCGGAGAGCTACAGCGGCGGCGTCGCGAAGATGGTGGGCTCGCAGGACCAGGTGGTGTGCGCAGGCGGGCGGTGTAAGGATAGCGCGGCGCTGGCGAGTGCGGAAGGCATACTGTGGCCGGCTGCGCGCAGCTTCGAGCTCGTAGTGTCACAGGGAAGCAGGCATGATCTGAACCTCGACTTTTTCGCTGCGGAGGTCTTCAATACGCTTGTTCGCCTTGTCGAGAAGGTTTCGGCGTAGATAAGTATTGTACATCCCGAGAATAGCGCGAATGGCGAGAAGTACTGGTAGCTCGAACCTAACTGAACGCAAATTTTAGGTGTAGGTTCAGGATCGCAAGCAGACTTAGTAGATCGATTCGGGGAGCAATGATTCTCCACTGACCGGACGCGAACGGTACAACGGCATCGCTTGTTCTTGGTTGATTTCTGACCACGAACTCTTTCGGGGTTTCCCCAGAACACTACACGTCGACTGTACAGCTGATCCGCGATCCTTTGGTGCGAAAACTGTATGGTCATCCGCAATGATCTGCGGATGTGGTAGTATGCGCCACTGCGTGGGCATATCGGCCTTTGATTCACCTCCATTCTGCTGACGTTTCCTTAAACATTTGATGTTCTAAAAAATCCAAGGAGTGCCAAAAAAGTGCACACCCACAAGTTAGACGGTTTGATTAACGCGCAGGCCGAGAAAACTTCCGAATTCTTCGGAACAGATTATGTGCACGAATAAGAGAAAGAAAGAGGTATCCTGGCGAGAGTCCGGTTCGCATGCAAAGCATGAAATTCCACTCAACAAACCAGTTTGCTTCAAATGTTTTCGTTTATCATTAGAAACAGCCGTGAGTTGGAAGTAACGAGACAGAAAAGGCCCAATGCACATACTTACTAAATCGAGGAAGATATTCGAGAGAACTATTCGCCGTCGGAAAGGTCGGAATATTTTCCGTCTACCACGTCCGCGGCGTAACAGCCCCGAAGCGACATCTTCGAAAGGGCAGGAAATGCTTGGAGATACGAGTCCTTGGTAACTGATATCCTTTGGCCAGTGATGCACACTATCTCCAGACTGCATCCCGACTTCGACATAAGCGCAGTCAGTGCATCAATGGGGCGCTCCCCAAGGAATCTTTCCGGTATTTGAAGACTGCGCAAAGCAGGAACGATAAAGGTAAAGTATCGAGATGGCGTGATTCCTTCGTCGGGTTCTGTTTCCGTCATGATCAACGACTCCAGGTAGGGAAGCGTGATATCAGGAATTTCGGGGCTTTGGCCATAAATGGGGTAGAGTCTTAGGTCGCAATGCACCAGATTGGAGGTCTGTTATAAGATTGGGATCCATTCCTGGGGAAGCACATGCTTTAACGTCAACGAGGTCAAGTGCGCCCATGGTAATACGACCCGGGAGGCAGCAAGATCATTGAGAATGGCCGTGCGGAGCAGGGGCAGCTCAAGAAGCACAACCTGAACAACATCGGTGTCGTCTGCGAATTCGCGAACTTCGAAATCCAGGTGGCGGAAAAGGGGCATCGGACTGGCAATGGTGGGAGGAAGGGATAATGAAAGGTTGAGTTTCAGGTACTCCCAGCGCTCGCGGTGAGGGATGACTGCCGCAAGAAGATGAACCGCATTTCCATCATAATTTTCATCTAGACAGATAGAGAGCGGACATCTCCCGGATCTGCTGAGCCAGACGTCACCTATATCAGCTTGTCGTTCGAAAGGAATGTCGTCGGGCTCGTCGGACAACGCAATTGCCCTCCAGAGCGCAGGGGTAGCCAGCGCTATTTCTCGCCATATGCGGCAAATTTGCGTCAGGAGAGTCGGCGAGAAGTTCCCGGTAAGTGGCGGGCAGTTGGGGTAGTTTGGAAGGAAATGCAGGAAGATTTCGGAAGGGATCTCGTTCGGTAACGTCAGAACTGGGTACTTGTAGGCGTCAATTCGTTTCTCCGCTAGCGTTTTCTCAGTCCGCAGCGCGGACAGTGAGCTTTTCAGGCGCAGAATCTGGGCTGCGAGATCTGCGACGCGAGCACGATCTGCTGCAAGAGCGCTCATCAACGGTCATTGGCCTGTTCCGCAAAATAAGGTAAGTGATGTCGGGCTAGAGACCTATCAAAATATCAGGAAGATCCATGAAGCACAGACTCGGAAGGCTTCCAACCCGCCTCTTTCAAGACGGAGCAAGTTAGCTAAGCTAAGGATGGCCCACGAAGTGCAGAGGATTTACAGTCCGTGCCTTTTCAGGAAGAGTATAGCAAGCGGGGAACATGGAGATGAGGGAAACGACGGCTCAGGCATCCTCGAAGCAGGCTGAGACAAAGAGTTGAAGACGATTCGACACTGCCACTGATTTGATCACATCAAGGACTTCCGGCCCGGTTGAGCCCTTGAACAACTTCCGAGGTCGTAAGTACTGTAGTATTTAAATCACTTCTCCCGGGCTGTGACCTGTGACTGCAAGATTCGAACTTTGGGTTTCGAAAATGGGGGGACTTGGCCGTGACATCCAAAAAAATTTCGAAAACCCATTGGAGATTGTCGGAACAGCTCCGAGACCTTCCGAGACCTTCAGAAATTGCCCCGACCGTAATCAGATAGGAAGATTGCGTCAATAACCGGTGGAGATCAATCGGGTTACATAACAATTTTTTTTGCACCAATCCCGCCACCGTCGCGACAATGAGCGGGCTTCCCGACATTCTGAGGATCCCAGAAGGACGGGAGAAGTGCTCGTTGCCGGCCCGCGACCTACCATCGTTCGACCTCATCAAACTTCAGCTGAAACACGCCTGTACGCGCCGCTTGCGCGAAAAATGGGTTTTTGGGGGCTTTTTTCGCCGATTTCGTGACTGGTTTTACACCTTCGAAGATCCCTTCGGTGACCCGTGACAGGTTCGAAAGTTTTCGAAAATTTTGGGCCCTGTGACGCGTGACATTCGAAGTGATTTAAATACTACAGTACCTCCAACGTACCTCAGCTATGTATTTTAGGTTCAATATAGTAACATAGTAGCAAGCTTCAGGACCCAAGACTCCGAGGCGCAAGCCAAGGCTGGCTCCTCTTGAGAGTTGGAGTCAATTTGACGGAGCCTTTGAGGCAATCCCCGACTCGGAGTTGACTCGGCATCAGCAAACCCTGAGCCCACTCCATAGTACTACATAGTGCCGTGTAGTGTCTATAGTGGCTGTAGTGTCTGTAGTGCGGGTCCGGGGTCATGGAGTACTCTGTAGTGCAAGGGGTTCTCTATGTAGTACTATGGAGTGGGAGCTTCCAAGGTCAGAAAAAATCCAATTAGTGTTGCTCCTTGCAACTTTGTATTCATTTTTCTTACCTGTGATGATAACTATTGAACACAATTCAATTTCAATTTCATGTTTTTTGTGACTATATTACACTGTTCTGTTTAAATTGTAATTAAATTAAATTAAATGGCTGCTGCTGGCCGGAATCGAACCCTCGACCTCGCGAGAACAGACAAAATACTTTGATAGACAAAATACACACTAGGCTAAAGTAACCATAGATGTATATAGAAACCTATACCATTTATGTGGATCCTACTGTTCTTTTCACTCATTCCACCTCTCTTGCCACTCCTCTTCTCATTCTTCTGAGGTGTTAATCCGTGAAATAACAGTTTCAAGTAATTAAAACATAAATCTCCTGACTGTAGTGAAAAGCGAGGGGGACGGGGAAGGGTAATGCATTATTTATCTAAAAATAGACCAAAAACGAAAGTTGTAGAGCTCGATGAGCACTACAAGACTTGTCTAAGGTCATTTTGCATGAAACTCCTTCGTTAAGGTGCAAAATGCAAAATACTTTCCGAGAGCCGGCGGTTTTGAGAATTTCAACCCCCTGAAAAAGGCCTAAACATGTAAGGACAACATTTGTAACTCATGAAACATCATCAGTACTAACATGAAATTAGTTTCAAGCAATTAAACCATGAATCTGCTGACTGTAGTGAAAGCAGGGGGTAATGTGCTATATATCTAAAAATAGACCAAAAATGAAAGTTATAGAGCTCGAGGAGCACTACAAGACTTGTCTAAGGCCATTTTGCATAAAACTCCTTTGTTAAGGCACAAAACACAAAATACTTTCCGAGAGTCAGCGGTTTTGAGATTTTCAACCCCCTGAAAAAGGCCTAAACATGCAAGAACATCATTTGTAACTTTTGAAATGTCATCAGTACTAACACTAGGGACTGTCCCAAATGTATCCTGAAGATTATTTTTTGATCAGAAAATACAGAGCACTATGCAGAGACAGCCAGACACTCCATAGCACCACAGAGCTCAGGCCCAGTACTACAGCACACTATGGCCACTACAGCAGTAATAGGTTTCACTACAGGCACTACAGCAGTAGTAGGTTTCACTACAGAACACTACAAGCCACTACAGCAAAAATCAGGGTTTGCTGATGGGAGTCTAGATCTGGAACGGCGCCGGGCTTGCTAACAGTGGCTGGGACTTCGGTTCAGCTCTTTCGCATGACTTGAAATTTCAGATCAACTGCTGTACTCGGCGGAATCGCTCTGAGGCAGTCTACGGCGATTACACCTAACTGCAAAACCGTAGAGCGCTTCCAAAAAAACTTGACTCACGCCATTGACATCGCTTACAGGGCTCTGGTGCGTGCCGGTGTGGAGCAGTGTGCTTCAAAAGGAAATTAACGTCATAAATTGCTCGTGAACTTTTTTTGAAAGTGCTCTAGGGTTTTGCAGTTAGGTGTAATAACCCCGAGTTTATCTTATTAGACAGGCAGGAGCCACGGAGCCACGGGGTGGCTCTCGGATCGTGCGCAAACCAGTGGCTCCACTTGGGCTCCACCGCCAAATTATGACGTCGATGACTCGTTGGTGGCTTTTTTGAACCACTCCTGCTATTTTTGCGCACGGTCCGAGAGCCACCCTGTGGCTCCGTGGCTCTTGCGCAACCCCTCTATTTATCTGTGCTCAACAAAAGTCCTTTACCCAAGTCACCGCCGACAAACGATTGGCAAGGTCAGAAATATGTGGCGGGCCGGCAGCATCGCCGACTTCAAGGCTGTGCCTCAGTCTCTTTCTAAGACTTTTAAGCTTTCTGTGTCGAAGACAGGCGCCCAAGGCGGTGCTACATCAATTACTCTTCTGCATAACCACCATGTCACTAGTCGACGCCCATCGACTCCACATCTCTGGGGGCACATTTAACCAGGTAGCAGGGCATCTGAACGAGTACCACGTCGCAGGGAATCTCATTCAACCTCACGGTGAAAACGGTGAGCTTGATCTTAAACTTTCACCTGGTTTTGTTTGACGTTACGCTGCAGGGATCAATTTACTGCAACGACAGATTTCCAACGACGCATTCTACAACTCAGAACAGCGTTTTCCTCCTCCGCAGTGCCATCCAGACACTCGAATCGCTGTGCAACAAACAATTCAATCTTGGGCGGCAGATGATCAAGCGCCTAGTGTTATGTGGCTGTACGGTCCAGCCGGCGCCGGAAAGTCTGCCATTGCCCAAACCATGGCAGAGAGTTGGGTGGCCAATTGCGACCTCGCCGCCGCCTTCTTCTTTGCAAGATGGCGAGCTGGGGGTGGATCCGGGAAACCTCTGTTTCCGACCATAGCCTACCAACTCGCACTGCACATTCCCAGCCTGCGACAAGCCATCGGGCTCGCTGTGGAGGTGGATCCAGCAATTTGTGACAAGGCTCTGGAGGAGCAGGCTCACGCCCTGATCGTTGATCCCGCTGCCTCTCTGGAGCTTAAACCGTCTAAGCCCTCTGTGATTATCATCGACGGGCTCGATGAATGCGACAGCAAGCCCGTACAGAGTCGCATTCTCAAAATAATCTTTCACGCACTGGTCGAAAATAAACTGCCTTTCCGGTTCCTTATCTGCAGTCGTCCCGAACCTCATATCCGCGAAACCTTCGACTCCTTGCCGGGGAATTTGCAGTTCCTACGCCTTGCACTGGATGAGACATTCAACCCCGGCCGCGATATTCTACGCTTCCTCCGCGATCGTTTTTCCGAAATACGCAGGAAACGTTTGCCCTACCACGATGCTTCGTGGCCTTCTGAGCGCGATCTGGAGACACTGGTCCACAACGCCTCAGGGCAATTTATTTATGCAGCCACAGTGGTGAAATTTGTCGATGACGAATATTGCCATCCAGTGGAACAACTTCGCACTGTTCTTAGTCTTTCCACCACTGAGACGGACACTTCTCCGTTTGCAGACCTCGACACCCTCTACATGTGGATTTTTTCGGCCATTCGAAACATATCCCTCTTGATGCGCATATTGGGGGCGTATTTCGCAATTCCGAATCCCGACGAGATAAGGACACATTGTGTGAGGTTTCTCGAGGAGATACTTGGCCTCCAGCGCGGGAGTGCTAGATTTGCCCTCAGAGGACTGCACTCGATTCTGTTCATCCCTGATGTAGACGACCATCGAATCCGTGTTCATCACGCCTCACTACACGATTTTCTCTCCAATCTAGCACGAGCAGGGAGGTTTTACTTATCGAACGAAGTGCGCCATCTGGACTTAGCGAGGCGCTGTTTGGCGATCGTGATGGATAGTGTGCACCATCCAGAAGGATATACCCTTGCCTTGTCAGTCTCTCAATTTTCGACGTTTCTCTTATGAAGTGACGGTATCCTAGGTTAGAATACGCGCACAATCATTGTCATCGTCATATTCCAGTCTTGGAACGACATGACATGATTCAGGATTGCCTTCGCTCTTTCCGCGAAATTCTTTGCCCCGCAGAGTTAAATGACCTATGTCGTGATGCCGCGGCCATGACTTCTAGGTTAATGCGGATCGTTGACTTCTTAAACAGCTTGGGAAATGTCACGGTAAGTCTGCTTGGTCCTTTGTCACCATAACAATGCAACTCTCGCAGGACATATTTCCAAGTGAACTAAATCGCGAGCTGGACAACACCTGGCATACCTTGTTGACGACATTTTTGGATCCAACACCAGAGGTCTTGCAATTTTATGAGGCTTGGGGTGTACGGCACTACGGGAATGCCCTACATATCACCTCTTCGCTAGGGATGGTCTTTCAAAAGTTGTGGGGTGATCAGGAGCCCCCGACAGATTCACAATCCCGCCAGAGACTAACGGCATTTCTGCATCACAATCCCAGGACTGAGATCCGATTCAGAGCAGCCGAAATCTCACTGCGCCTTCTCATGTGCAGGTGAGTCATGGGTTGTACAAATGGAGTCCTGATTCTTAATTCCCGAGCCACAAAAGAACCGCGGAAATAAAGTCATTGAGCCCCTTCAGTTACTACTACGACAGCTACGGCACCCGCTGGGCTTTTGCAAGCCAGTGGTGTACGTACCTGGTCCAAACACCACCTACCCCAGAACTATTGGCAATTCTGCGACAGTCGATCGAAAAGGCCTTTCTTTTTCGGCGCGAGGAAATAAACCATCTACTCCTCAAAGAGTGGTTGATGGTAAGTGGAGGAATGATGCGTAGAGGATTATACTAACACCTGTGGCCGAGTAGGCCGCTGGCACACAAGGGATGGAAATTTATCCAGCTTTCGAGAACGCCGAGCTACAAGTTGTGCTTGGTCACGTCCCATGAATCCGTGGCTTCTCACAAGTTTCTCGCAACAGTAACTGCAAGTTCGGTCTGTATTGATTCAATTGCCCACTGTATATCAAATTCATCTGATCGTTTAATTTTGTAACATGACCAGCAATGGGGATTTAACCCCTACTTCGATGCCTCCCTTGTGGTTTTCAAGGAAGTGGATCTCTTCGGACCGAGAATCTATAGGTCTAGGTTTAGTTTTGAATTGACCAAGCCAAGATCACCACGTACGAGTCCATCGACAAATGGTTCGGAAGGCAGGTTCTGGAGGATTTGACCGTGAAGAGTGGACCGTTGTAATTGTGGATGTCCTTGGGTCCTCCAAAGGCTAAAAATTTCGGTTCAAGAACTTTTCCTCAGCTGTGAGCACTTTCCGCGCAATTGCTTGCTCATTTTCAAGATTTCTGGCTTGAAAGATCACAAATATCGTGGTTCAACCATAAAAAATGCATTTTTCGTATCTTCAAAGATTTGTTGAATTAAATTGCTTTAGGGCACTCCTAAATCATCCCATTGATCAATTGAGCCACGGCCCACTGTGCATTCACTACAACCCCTGGAATATTTCCACGGGTTGAAGAACCTTTGGAGGCTGTCACGAAGCTCGAGAGGCTTTGGTGAATTTGACGAATTGGGATCTGGGTCGTGCGTCACACCCCTCAGACCTCGACGAATTGATTTCAATAGTACAGTAGGATTATGGCGATGACGGACAGCAAGGCAACGAGCATTTGATTCCTCAGATCAGGCGCAAGAGAGAGGCAGCATATATTTTTGCGACGTTTTTAAGTGGCAGCAGAGTGGCAGAAGATCCGATCCAAGCCCAAACATATTGGGAACTTGAACCGAAGCACGGAATCAAAGTCAGGACCGATGCCCGATGCGAGCGCTGATTGAATGCCAGAGAAATTTAAGAGGTATTGTGTCCAATTCCATTCGGGGACAACATATCACGTCGAGCAATGGATTTTGCGTCGGCATGCGCCGGAACTGTAAGATCCGGAGTTCCCGACGAGGCAACTCCAAATCGAGGAGGTACCCATGCATATTGACGTAAAAATGTGAGACAACCGCAAGACGTTCGAAACATACATTCATTGTGAACCAACAATTGACTTTGTTAAACTTGAACCTATGTATGCAAGTTTGGTCAGGATCAATCAAAGCATCCGGCGAGAGTGTCAATAGACCAATGCCGGACAGCCTCAGCTACATATGATTTCAGGTTCAAGTTGTTGATCTGACGTTTGTCGAGTTGAATTTCAAACCAGTCCAACGAACTTAATTTCTTTTTTACCGGTAATGAAGGGCATAGGACTTTCTAGGTGTTTGAAATAGGATAGTCCGCTATATGCAACTCATGCCGGGTGTGGCTGGGTAGACTTCGGAACATCCCGCAACATTGACGTAAGCGCACCTGCTTTCAACCGCCACCGCCTGGCGACCGCCAACAGTGAGAAACGCTCATCCAGCGTAGCGGAGCATGAAGACACCAAGAGTGGAGTCAGTTAATGTTCGGAACGGCAGCCTGAGACCTGCGGAAAACCTACATTTCGGTCTCAGACACGACTATCCGCTGGCGGAATCGCGGATACAAGGCGGATAGTTCACTGGCGCTGTTCCGCCCTCGCTCATCTCGGATATCATGTCTCACCACCCCTGGTTGAGCAGATATAAAAGCCAGAGGTTTCCTGGCCATCTTTCACCAGTCAACTCGGCCTCACGACAACTCACGTTCTACGACCGTGCTACGATCCTCTACGACCATCCTAACGATGTTGTCTTTCGTCGTTTCTTTCGCTGTTATTGGAAGCGCACCTCTTCTCTCCGGCGCTTCCCCCATAGTTCCTTTTGTTGGTGGCGGGGCGGTCCCACCGGTTACGCTCACCATTTTCCAATGCCCGAGTGCCTCGCCACTCCCCATCGTCAACTCTGGCGGGCTCCCCATTGCCATCCCATCTAACGCCGTCAACAACGTCCTCTCGAGCGTTGTCAGCGTCGCCACCGGTATTGTCGCTCTTCCCTCCAACATTCCCGCCTCGGTTTCGGGCGTCGTCAGCAGTCTCATTCGGGACCCGATCTCACTCCCGAGTGGCGTCATCCCTTCCAACATTGTCCCCAGCGCCGTCAGTGTAGTCAGCAGCCTGCTTGACCTGGGCGCCAGCGCCGCACCGATCCCCAGCCTCTTTCCGAGCAACGCCGTCTCCAGCATCGTGAGCAGCGCGACGGGCCTCGCCACTTCCGCGGCCGATTCCATCGTCACGCAGCTGGGCCAGGTCAGCACCGCGGTCAGCGCGCTGCAGACCGTGGTCACCCGCGTGCTCAACCTCTTGAGCGGGCTTCAGAATGTCCTTATGGGTCTTCCTACGACGCTCACGCAGGTGCGTCTTCCCTCCTCATCTGCGTTGGTCCCTACTAAACAAAGACGTAGATCACGAACACCATCCCCGCCGTCGTCTCGCAGCTCAACACCGTAACGAGCAACATCCAGACTTTGAATTCCGCCATCGTGTGTTCTCATCTTTTCACTTCATTTATATCCACTGACTCACCTATCTTATGCGCATCAGAATAACCTTCCCTCCACCGCTGCCGCTCCATCGTCTGCGGACGCCGCACGCATCCTCACCCCTGCGATCAGTCTCGCCAACCAAGCTGCCGGTATTATTCACAACGTACGACTTGTTCATTCCCATTTAGTTGTGCAGTCCACTTACATCCCGTACCCAGATTGGCACTGCCGCCGCCAGCACCCCCAGCGCAAATTGGGCAACGGCCGGCTCCGCCCTTCAGGATTTGCTGGCCGCGTGGCAGCAGTTGGCCGCGGCGCTCCCATCGTACTGCGGAAACTCTGCGGACGCGCAGCGTTTTGCCACGGCAGCGTTGACGGTGAATGTAGCGATTGGCTCGGCGGCGGGGAAGTGCAGCAAGGCTTGATAAATGGTCGAAGTGACGAGTTTAGGAGCGCATTTGGACTGCATAACGGTTTTCGATTCCAGTTGAAATGTCTGTAACATCTTTTTGTCTGTGCTGTACTGTACTTTGTGATCACTATTTTGTATGTATCATAGGTTGTCTTATGCATTTTTTGACCTGTACACGGCGTGGCTTTGCGAATTAACGTGTGCTATTGCTGCACTGATTGATTTCATGGAAGCATGCTAATGAAATCTGCGAGTAATAGTAAGCCAAGGCAATAAAGCGGGGTGCTGCTAAAAGAGGAGAGAAATGAGTTCAAGTGTGTTCTCACAGTTATATGCTGAACCAATGAGGGCCGGGTCAAGTCCTTGTTCCAACCTCCGAGGGGGGTATTTGCGCGGTATAACCATTAATAAAATCGGTCCTCATTCTCCGGCTGAAGCGCTTAGATAAACAGGTAGATGTGTAGACGATTTTGGCTGACGCTGAAGGATGACTTGTTCTATGATATCGTGAAAAATAAATCAAAGATAACCGTGGGGCGAGCCATCTCCACGGAATAGGACAATAAGGCCGAACGAAACCGAAAGGAGTTAGAGATCAACGATACCGTGAGGAGGAAAGAGAAAAAGATGAAAATAACACAGATGAATGACCTAACCTGGATAAGGAGATCGTGGTGGCCTACCTTCGTCAGTGAGGCAATGGGATGGATTTGTAAGTTTAGGCAAAGTTGCGTGATTCCGTGAGATGGCCGAGATAGTAAGTGAATCGCGAGGCTAGCCCAAAGTCGGCCCAAAGGATACATGTGGGGGGGGGATTAATTATACTCGCGCGGTCCAAATGTCTTATTCCTGGGCGGTCCGACAAGTTCACGGCTACTCGGACATGTGCGAAATCGGATTACTGCGATAACGGAGCAAGGTAACGATCTGTCGGAGGAAGAGAGAGAGGCAGGTTATGTATATTTTTGCGGTGTTTTTTATTCACAGGTGGCAGGAGACAAAAGATTGGCGGGCTGACTAAGCATGCATTGGCAGCTTGGGATCAGACTTGGATCGGACCAAACAAACGCCGGCGGGCGAGGACGACAACCAGCGCAGCAACGAACAAGGCGGCGACCCGGCAATCGAGAATAGCCATCGGAGAAACCAAACATACGGCTAAACACGGATTCCGAGTCTCGAGCGGAGTTGCAAGTCCACTGTGTGCGCGTAGCTCGTGCTCCTAGCTCACCATGTCCTCTTATAGGTCTCGGAATCGCCAAATACACGCTAAAAGGCCTCTATAATAACGAAGAGAAGCGGGGATGGCACCCCTGGGGGGGATCGAGCAGCCACCGTGGTCCGGGTGGATCGAGACCACCGGCGACGCGCTCCTCATCCTCGAAGCCGCGCGCCGCGGTCTCATTCCGCGCGTCACGCGCCGCCTCGCCGAATCCGAGCGGACGATGATCTCGAGCGGGAGCGTGTTTGTGTTTGACGAGGACGAGAGCGGGATCAAAAGGTGGACGGATGGGTTCTTTTGGAGCCCGTCAAGGATATTGGGCAATTTTTTGCTGTATCGGGAGACGGACAAGAAGGGGGCGGGGCATGGGCGGCGGCGGAGCAGAGGCGCGGGTGCGGGGACTGAACTTGAAGATGAGGGTGAGGACACTGGGGGTGGAACGGGCGGAGGTAAAGGGGAGAGTCTGAGCCGGCCACGGGCAGAGACGAAGCACAATGTGGATCGGCATCGCGAACGGACGTTAATGGGCAGTCTGACGAACAATTACAAGTTCAAGGCGGATGGGCTTATGAAGAAGGTAAGTTACGCCGATTCTATTCCTTGTCCTCGCTCTGATTTTTTCTTCTTTTTATTTCCTTTTTCCAGACGTTCTCGCTGGCCATCGCCGGTGTCGCGCAGCATCTCATCTCCTACTACAAGGTCCTTTGATTTCCCCCCTTTACACCTTCACATTAACGCGTCCTAGGTCTCCGACATCGAATCAGGCCGGCTCCGTTCCCCGTCGTCCTTCCAGAACTCGCATCATAGATATCAGCCCCACGCTACTCGAGCCCGGAAACTTTCGCTGTCCACCAAAGACCGAGGTACGTGTCTCTTCTCTTTCGTTATCTGCCTCAGAGAATGTGGCCATTGGGCCCCTTGCGCGTGTCTACGTGCCGCGCGTCTCTGTCTGCGTGCGGCCTATCTATCACCGGCGCGTGCAGATGGTGTCTATCCCATGTTCTGCGCACGGATGCTGTTCTTCCTGCTGTGACCGTGTTCATGCCGTTCTACCCGTATGTCTGCGTTGCGGACGTTCATTATGATGATGATCATGAATGCGTCTGACTGTCGGCGTCTACGCTCGGGCAGTGCCGGCGTCTATCTACCCTCTCCGCGCGCGCCTTTATACTGTTCGCTCGCGTGTGGGTGTTCGCTTTCTACTTGCGGTTTTCTGTCTCAGCACTGAGCGTGCTTCTCTCTCTCTCTCCTTATCTACATCTGCGCTCCATCGCCGTCCAGCGTGTCTGTCTACTGTCCTATTATTCATCGTGCATGTGGATGTTTTCCGCATTCGCATGAGGTCGTCCAGGATGCGCGTCCGCCCGGCGCGCACGGCTCCCTACCCCAGAGGAAGTGTTTTGCCGTGTCTCTCCGTCGCCTAACTGCTACATACCGCGCTGGGTGCCTGACTTGCAATTGCGGACGCGGGTGCGCGCCGGTTCGCGACTCCGGTTTCAGCGCGTGCTGGGGCGGCAGCAGCGCCCGTGCCTCTATATTTTCCGCTGCGCATGTCTAATGCGCTCTGCGCGCGCAGCGTCTCGCGGGCTCTCTCCGTGGGCTAGATGCTATGGCGCGTTGGGTGTCGGACTTTGCGGCGATCGCGAAGACGAGCGTCGCGTGCACGTCGCGCGTGGTGAGACCGCTGCGGGGATTGGACCGCAGCAGAGGGGACGCAATCGCCGTGGTCTCACACGATGGCGAGGACGTGCACGCGCGCGTGCGGTGGCTCCTGAATCTGCCTCTTGTGCCGAATGGGACCTGACTCGCGCAGCTCCACGTTTTGACGGCGATGTGCGCAGAGTAAGGGGTCTCGCCGACGTCGGATGCGTGGCACTTGGGCGCCCTATCTATTGGCTGGTTTTATGGGTGGACGGAGTTCCTCTCTTCATATCTTCACAGCTCTAGATATTCTCTCTCTTTCATCTGATTCCATTCTTTCTCCCTTCCCCCCTCTCTCATCCTGCTTCTCCGTCTTCTACTTGTGAAACTGCGTTCTGTGATCATAATCGATACTAACCCCCTCCTTCCGTCCTTCCCCATCAGATCGGCATCGACGGCGTCCCGCGCTACCGCGGGGAGGCGGACGAGGTCCTCGCCGCCGGGCTCGACCTCGGCCTCGGCCTGAGCGCGGGCGGGACCGTGGGGGGGAGGCGGCTAGGAGGGATGCCGCGGACAGCTGGGCGGAGGGGGAATGGGGGTGCGAGGGGGAACGGGGTGAGGGGGAGTAACGGCGGGATGGCGGTGGGGAGCAGGAGCAACGGTGGGGCGACGAATGGGCATGCACACACAAGGAGGAAAGAGCATGATGAAGGCGGAGGAGATGAAGATGAGGAGCGTGACGCCGACGAGGGAGACGAAGGAGAAGACGAAGACGGTGATGGAGAAGGGGACGAGACGGAGCATGAGCAGGAGAATGAGCCCCGCGGGGACGGTGGGAGGGGGAAGATGGATACGAATGGGCATGGGAAGGGTGTTGGGCGCGAGGTTGTGCTGGGTACGTTTCTTTTTCTTTTGTGCTTTCTGCTTTCCTCCGTTCTGTGTTCTCGCACTCCCCTGCGCGCCGCTAGTCTACTTCTTCCCTTCCCCGCTTCTTTAAGCTTGCGCTAACGATCGATTCTTCCACAGACTTCAGCGCCGTCTCCGCTGCCTCGAACCACAATGCCGCTAGCACGAACACCAATGCACATGCGAGTGCGAATGTGCATGCGAATAGCGGTAGGTCTGGCTTCCGTTGTGGCCCCTCATTTCCTTTCGTCATCCCCTACCTTCTCTCTCCTTGTCCATCGTCCATCGTCCCCAGCCATCTTTCCTTGTCCTTGCTGGCGACACCCTACTCCCATGTCGCACCGCTCCCTCTATTGTACCGTGCGTCGTCCCTCGTATTCGGGTCTGAGTGCCCACACGGGCAGAATAGAAAGAAGGAGACCTGCCGCAACGTCCTTCCCTCACTTCTCCCACTGCCCGTCATCCTTCTGTTCGCTCCCGTCATTGCGTCTTCCTCCGTTCTTCTTAGACATTTTATACCATATTCGTCTCATTCATATTCTACTGTCCTCTCCCTCTCGATCCTGCCGCTATCTTTGTGCCGTCTTCCTTCCTCACCATCTCACCTTCTGCGTCTATCTTCCACCCCCTTCGCCTCCTCTTCTTCTCGCCTTCTCCTCGCCTGTCATGTCGGCGTCGTCCTGTTCCAGATCTCTCTCGTTGTGTCGTCATCCTCACGCCTTCTTCCACCTTTCGTTCACCCGCTTGTACTGCGCTCCGTCCAGTTTCCTCTGTCCCCGTCCGTGATCCGTTATACATCTTTTTCCTTCTTTCCTCTCCCTCTCTTTTCCACTTTCTCACGTCCGGCTTTGCTGACTCCACCCATAGGCCCCGCACCCATCCCTGTCCCGCCGACAAAGAGCGCCAGCCCGCGTCCGCGTGGGCGCCCCTCGCCAAACATCAAGCCCAGCCTGCTCGCATCCGCTTCCAGAACGCTTGCGGCGGCTCAGAGCGCGCTCGGCGGCTCGAGTACCGCGTCGACGTCGCCGACTGCGACTTCGAATGCCAGCCGGCCGACGAATGTGACCAACAGTAGGCGCGCGGCCTCGATCATACCGACCACGAGCCCACTGACGACCGTGCCCTTGCCCGCGTTGCCGACGATGGCGATGGGTATCGATACGCGCTCGGCGAGCGCGCTCGCGGGAACGAAACGCCCTAGGCGGACAGAGCCAGGGGACCCGCCGGCGAAGCGCGCTAGGTCGATGTCGGTGGGGGCGGGGGCGGGGGCGGGGGCGTCGACGTTTCATACACCCGTACTGGAGCAGGGACGGGGATCTACACCAATGCAGGCACACGGACAGGCGCACCCGCACCCGCAGCAGATGTACATGGCGTCGCCTCAGCTGATGTCGAGAGCGTTCGGCGCTGGGGCGGGCGCGGGGGAGTCCTCGCAGCGAGCAATGACGCATCCAGCACCCGCGCCGACGTATCCCCCGCCGCAGCCGCAGACGTATCCGGCGTCACTTTCGGTACCACAGCAGCCCCAAGGACACGCGCAGCCGACGATGCAGCCCCACCCTCCGCCCGCGAGCTCGAGCTCGCTCGCGGCGGCTGCGGCGGCTTATAGTCAGCAGTTTGCAGCGGGGACGGGGGTTGGGGCGAGTGGTGGGCAGCAAAGGCAGGGACAAGCGGCTGGTGGTGGACAGCAGCAGCAGCACCAAGGGCAGCATTCGGCAGTCGGTGTGGCGCAGGCGGCGCAGCAATCGGGAGGAGGGACTGTAGGGCAGCAGCCGTACTACCCGTACGCGTACTCGTGGTACTACCCGCCCGTGCCTGCGGCGCCCGGATCCGGGGGGAGCGCGAACACGTGGGCGGCATCGTATATCTCGGCGAGGCAGAGTCCCTCTCCAGCTCTGTCCCATCTGTCGTCTCAAGCGCAAGCTCAATCACACGTCCGACAGGAAACGCAAGCGCAAGGTCGGGGTGCACAAGGGCAAGGGCAAGGCACGTACACGTACGCCCAGCCGAGCCCGAGCCCGTACGTATTGGACACGCAGCCGCGGCTGACGCCCTCGCAGAATCAGAGCCATGTGCGGACGCGGTATGGACAGCTTGAGGAAGGTGCGGATGAGGAGATGGGGGATGATCTGGGGCCTGAGAGTGAAGAGGGGATGGAAGATGACGATGAGGGCGACGAAGAGATGGGAGGCGAGGGCGAAGGTGACGGGGGTTAGTCGCGCGCGCGTCTCACTGTCTCGCGCGCCAACGCATCTCTTCCGTTGGGTGTTGACGAAGACCGGGGAGCAGCACGTACCCAGGAGCCGTTTCCCTGCCCCACCGCACTCTCTCTCGCGGCTTGCGATATTTTCTTGGTTTTGGGTTTTTTGGTTATACTGCGCGCTTCCCCCTCCTTCGAGTCCAAGTTGTCTTGTGTTGTTTTGCTGTATCGCTGTCCTCCTTGTTGTATCATTCGTTCGTACATTCGGTCCTACCTCTCACATTCTTGTATTTGCTCTCTGCACATCTTTTACTCACTCAATCCCTCACTTCCTCACGCACGCACACACTCCTGCTGTATTTAGTACTCATTTCCTACTTCGTTCTATCCTTCTGCTATCACTTACCTTGATTCTCAACTCGCTCACACACGTACGTAGCAGCAACCGTTCGCTATAGTTGTTGTATATATACATTGTACTAGTACAAGTTTCTGTAGCTAGTGTAATTATCCGCTTCTTGAAATTGATTCGGGGTTCCGAGATTACAGGAGGAGGGTATATGTAAGAGAGATACCTATGGACACCATTTATGGAGGACTCGCGGTTTTATATTATGTAAGCCGGGTGGTTTTGCCTCGCGCTTTGACTTGACCACTTCGATTTCGACATAGTTTGAGGTGCTCCGCACAAAAGACCCGCGGGTTTGCCCACAAAGGGAAATACATGGATAACTTGATATTTTACGCAATATAATCGGACTTCAAGCTATCAAAGAGTAATGTTGGCATTAGACTCAGTCCAAATGAAAATTGGTTCATTTACCGACGTCCACTAATTTTCTTTGCTATTAGTTATTCACAAGTAGGACACCTTGAAACTATACGTTGAAATGCTCTTTTCAGTACGTTCATGCCCCTGTAAGTGTTCCTTAGAGTATTCCGCAGTTTCCCGGGGTTTCATTGGAATTATTCAAGTGTTAGTGGCCTGAATATGAGTGAAGATCAGTTAAATCATGCGAGTGCGTAAAGCATCTCTCTGGGTGGTGGAAACCACTCCCTCGGAAATAATATTCCAACCTTTACCAACCAGATGGGCTAACTAATTTTTAGTTGCTACTGGCCAACGTACCACCAAAAAAAAAACAACATGTGAAACAAACACGGCCAAAGACCACTTACACCTGCCACCTAAAAAGGAAATTTCAACCCTACGCGAATCAGCTGCAATTTCAGACAAAATTTTATATCTGAACTGATACTTCTTTGTGTTTCGAATTGCAGATCAAGTGTGTGCCTGAATTTCGGACTCTTGGGTGTGTACGAGATCCGAGTATATTTGGATTGACTTGCACAAGTTTGACATGTGCTATATCCTATGCTGCATAGAGTATCATAATACACGCCGAATTCTGACACAGGGCTATATGCTATCATTAACGGCTATCTGCATACTGTACAAATGCGGACAATGCTGAAATTACTCATTGTTATGTAATATGGTACGTGAAATGAGAAAGGTCAGGGATATGTTCTCAAGGAAGGAGGAAGAAAGTGTTCATGTGGCTTCAAGCAGACATCGGAATTATGGGCCTTACTCCCGAACTTGGATTCAGCGATGATGTGTGCGTGCATCTATGTAGGTAAGGCTCTGTAGACTGTGGCAAAGACACAGGTTTAAATTTCATTAATAGGTAACACATGATGTCACAAGACCGAAAGCTGTATATGGTTAAATTCAAAGTTGCTGCAACCAAAGACTTTGTGCAATGAATAATTTCCGAAACTATTTGAATGGTCGACAAAATCAAATCATGACACATTTCTCTCTCTACAAAACACTGACTTTGTCTGTAAATATCAATATGTTGGGTTGCAGAGTGTCGTGAAAAATGAACATGCACAGTTGCCTCTTTGTTTATGGCCAGTCTGGTAAGTTAAAAATGGGGTGACAGCAGTAATTCCGACAGCTGACAATTATTCTCAGCTCAAGTTGACAGCTGACAGCAGTGGTTTTCAGCATATATCTCGGTAAATGCCAAGCACACTAACCTACTCACAAAATGCCCACTCAACCCAGTGCTGCTCGCTTAAACACCATTACAACGTACTTGATGATAACTGTGAACACATTGAAGCTCCTTTCTGATAGCATGAAGACCCCCTTGTTGGAGGCTATCTGTAACACAGTTCAGTCTCTTTTGAACAATTCACAGGTATATGGTGAGATACATATTATTGCGGCACATCTGATGCAGGGCTAGAACATCAAGCATAACAAGAACGACTGTGCCCAGTTAATGGAGCAAACCCAGGAAATACTTGATGCAGTCATCATTGTCCACATAAAGTCCAATACGGGTGGAGAACTGTCACCAAGTGTCTTGAAGCAGATTGGGAAATTTGTGGAGTACTTAACCTGTGTTGCTGGTCTTGCCTTCTGCTAACCAGTACTTTCAAGAACCATCCACAGGATACATACCTTTGTTGAGGCCCAACAGAGTGGAAGCAAAGTTAAAATGCTTTTTCATCACATTGAAATGAGCACAGTCTTGAAGGAGTGCAGGGCGGGATTACAAGAGGGACTTGATTATTTCAAAGTAAGCATCTTCATTGTCAACTCTTGAATCACATCATTAAAAGGACAATATTTAGCTGGAAAGTGGAAATATCATCACTGACATTGGAGATATGCAAGAATATACAGCCAAAAGACATGAGGAAGTGCTTCAAATGATTGCAGCCCTGTCTGAAGAAAACAGCTCAGATGGAGCATCTTCAGTATGGAACCTTGGCTGCATGTGGCCAACTTGGACTAACTATAGAACAGATCAGCAGAGTGTATTCAGGGTTCCACAACAGGTGGGTATAGCTCACTGGAGTTCAATAATATTGCTCATGTCAGACAGTTCTGCCTCCATCACCATGCTTCCATCACAGCAAAAACTGTTCCATGGACGAGAGTCTGAACTCTCAGATATTCTCAAGCTCTTTACTCAGGAAACTCCAAGGGTCGCAATTTTAGGTGCAGGTGGAATGGGCAAAACCAGTCTCGCAAAAACTGTGCTGCACCATATGGAAATCACAGCCAGATATCAGCAGCATCGCTATTTTGTTGCCTGTGACTCTGCAGGAACTCAGGTTGAGCTTGCTGCCCTTATAGGTGCCCATCTAGGACTGAAACCAGCAAAGAACCTGACCCATCCAGTTATTAAACACTTTGCTGGTTGTTCTCCATGTCTCTTAATTTTAGACAATCTTGAAACAGTGTGGGAACCAACTGTGTCTCGCAAAGAGATTGAGGAATTTTTGTCCTTGCTTACAGATATCACCCATCTTGCATTGATGGTGAGGGTGCCACTTTCTCTCTTTCTTTCATTATTTTAATTGGAATACCTCAGATTACCATGCGAGGAGCAGAAAGACCAGCCAAAGTATGCTGGACCCGACCATTCTTGCAACCTTTGCAGCCTTTGGCACAAGATGCAGCTCGAAACATGTTCATTGATATTGCAGATGAACATGACATTGGGGAGGTTGACAAAATCCTTGCACTGTCAGACAACATGCCACTGGCAATTGACCTCCTAGCCCACCTGGTTGGCTCTGAAGGGTGCTCCGAGGTGTTATCCCGTTGGGATAAGGAGAAAACAACCATGATATCAGAGGGATATAATCAGACAAACAACTTGGATTTATCCATTTCATTGTCCCTGTCAAGTCCCAGAATAACTTCTGAACCTCAATCAAAGGAGCTTTTGAGCCTTTTGTCAATGCTTCCTGATGGACTTTCAGATGTAGAGCTGGTGCAAAGTAAATTCCCAATCAAGAACATCCAGAGATGCAAAGCAACCTTGATTCGCACTAGTCTTGCCTACAATGATGAACACAAAAGACTAAAAGCATTGGTGCCTGTCAGGGAATACATGCAGAAAACTCAGCCAGTAGGAGATCACATGGTTCAACCTCTTCAGATCCACTTCCACGAGCTACTTGAGTTCTACAGGACATATGTGGGAAAGTCATCAGGCTCCCAGGCTATTTCTCGCATATTGTCAAATTACTCAAATATGCAGAATGTTCTCAGGAATGGGCTCAGACATGGTCATCCAGATCTAAGCAATAGCATCTATGGCATTTGCCATCTGAACTCCTTCAGTCGGCTGACTGGCCATGGGAGAATTCCACTGATGGATCAAGCCCAAACAATGTTTCCACATCCCAGTGACCATCGACTGGAAGCTTACTTCATTGCGGAGCTATTCTGCTCATGCAGATATCATTCTATTCCTAATCCAGAGACATTAATAGCTCAAGCACTGGAACACTTCAATCATTTTGATGATGCAGATCTTAAATGTAGGTCTTTTAATTAATATTTCTGCATATGAAGCTCATATCAAGTGTTAGGTAAATTCTACCACATCCTTGCTACCTATTATCTGCACTGTCAAGACATTCCTGCAGCCATGAATTTTTGTCAAACTGCACTCGCATTATCAATTTCAACCAGGAACACCAAGAGGCAATCTGATGCATTGTACCGTTTCGGATGGATAAAGTGGCAGCTTGGTGATTATGCTGCAGCTCAAAAACATGCACGCAACTCCCAGGAATTGGCCAGAATTTCTGCTGATTTAAACAGAGAAGCAGTTGCACTTAACTTTGAAGCTACATGTCAGACTTCGCTTGGCAACTATGAGCAAAGTATATATACCTGCAAAAGGACAAGGAATCTGCTAGCTCTCTGTGGTATGAGTGATGGTGAACTTGACCGTGGGGTGATGAACTCTCTGTCAGAAGTCCATAGATACAAGTCAGAATATGTTGCATCTCGCCATATTCAGACTGAGATTCTTCAGGAAGTCTCGATTGAGCGGGATCCATATATTTATGCCTGGACTCTCCTGAATATTGCTGAAATTGATGTGGCTTGTTCCATATACATCAGTGACAATGTGCAGAGGAATATTGATACAGCGAAGTCAATATTTGACACTACATCAGATCTTAGATCATCACGATACTGTGATCTTATTCAGGCAGATCTCATCCTCAAGGGAGGAAGCATATTGCCGGCGAAGAAAATATTCAAGAAGACTCTGTGTGCTTCTTTGGGCAAACATGTTGACCTTGTATCTATCTGTCTAGAGAGACTTGGTGATGTCAACTGCTGGGGTGTTGCATATTTCACAGCATCGTGGACCACAGTGTTCCTTATACATTCTCTGATGTTCCAACAGAGACTAGATATCTATAAAGCACTGAAATCTCTTGGTCATGTTTTCCTGCATCAGCAGGAGGTGGATACAGCTCTCAGTTTGTTCACTGTTGCCCTGGAGGGCTTCACACACATGGGTGTCCATCGCAGCAGGGCAGAATGTATGTTCTGCCTCGGAGACATTGCCAAGTAAAGAAATAACCCTCAAAAGGCAGTGGAACTTTGGGAAGCAGCCAAACCACTTTTTCAGCAATCATCACAAACGAAACAAATTGAACAGATTGATGAAAAGCTCGCCAGTATTGGTCGAGATGCACTGGAACAACATAGAAACAACTTGGCTCATCTTGTGGAGCTAAATGTACCCTCTGGGCCACTGAATAATGATCCAGCTGGAATTCAAAATATGGAAAAGTTGGATCTGGACAAAAAAGAAGAGCTTGATGCTGTCTCAGTTTGAGTTTTCATAATATGAATGTTATAGTGTATCTTCTTTACTGACTCGGTAGTCGCGTTTGAAATGAATAAATACTTATAATCAAGTATATCAATTGGTTGAAACTATCAAGGTTGCATTATTTTTAATGACCGCTCAAAGCAGAGTGTTACTATGGTGGTCAATCTGCACATTTGTTATTCACGAGAAAATATAGGCTTTCTATGAAATTTGGAGCCGACGGTAAGCTGTTTGGAGGTCCTCACCTCTATGTTATAATTTCTGTGCCGTGGGAGCAAATAATATTATAAGATTGAGTCTCGTTTAGTTGTTCAATTCTCGGCTGTTCAACTTGGTATGACTATCCCACACAGGACAGCTCCAAGCCCTTCAGGCAGTGCTGAAAGCATCCAATTCTGGTTGTACCGAACTGACGAGTCCATTGTTGATGATATATCTAGGCTGATCTCAGGTCTCGGTAAAAGGAAGCCTAATAAATGTTCTTAGATGTGGGGCAGCTACAGAGAGTATTGGGTTCTATACTTGCGGAATCAGACAAAGTTTCAGGGTAATCAAAAGAACAATTTAGCGCTTAGAATGTCATATTGGTGGTCAGAGCACAACATTTGCCGGCTAATTGAGAGACAAAATTGACAAACTGGGTGTCATTTCTGTTTGAGAGTATAGGCAGGGCACTATATCTGGATTCCAAACTCAACCACCAAAGCCCACCGTCGTGCATCCCATTGTGCCTGTTGTTCCATGCGCTTAATGGGATCATAGACAACACCATCACAGAGTATCTCACCTTCCATCAACAGAAAGAGACGCTCCAATCTCTTCTCCTTTACGCCTAATAAGTGATTTTTATCCTCGAACTCCAGAACCTGGAGCAGATTAGCGCTGGTACGGCACAGCTGGAGATACTC
This sequence comes from Mycena leptocephala, assembly GCA_029378395.1. Lineage (NCBI taxonomy): Eukaryota > Fungi > Basidiomycota > Agaricomycetes > Agaricales > Mycenaceae > Mycena > Mycena leptocephala. Next base: position 62,651 of record JARJLF010000516.1, on the reverse strand, counting down.
CTCCAATGCACTCAATAACACAATGATTGTGTCGTTCCCGGCCTCTGATCGAGGGATACGAGTGTGGAGACGCTGGATACAGGGGAACGTCCGACGCTGCGGGTCCATCTTCTCGATTCGGCAAAGGGCGTGCGCGCAGTTTACAGCATCTACGTTTACCTGAAGGTACACGGTCTCCAGGGCTGGGAGGAGGCGCAGCGCAGCTATCCATGGCACCTTCCCGAGGGCTGCTTCCCCGCACGTATTAACATGTGTAATGGATTCCGAGGGGATGGCTTTGAGGAACTTGGTTAAAACCTGGCACTGAACACCTTCAGAACTTGTATGGCAGTTTAGCGCGAGGGAGCAGCGAGGAGAGTCGCGCTCGAGGAAGTTGGGGGGGTCGGTATCACGAAAGAACAGTATTGCGCCGGTATAGTCGAGCTGCAGCAACAGAGGCCTCTGGGAGTCGGAAGCTCAGGTGTGGTAGCGGATTGGCACTAGCATGTCTCTAATGTCCGAGCCGGTGTGCACACCGGAGAGGAGAATTTGCAAACATGTTGCTCCGGGATACGTAGGTGATTCAGTACTGCTGCGCAGGAGGTAACATGATCGTGGAGCCGCAGCCCCCCATTACGGGGGCAAAACAACCACGTTCGTTGGAGTTCAACCCGACAAACGTCGGATCAATTTGAACCTCGAATCATAGCTGCAGCAATGGTCAATTGTCATTCTCACTGGATACCTGGATCTAATCCTAACCCAATTTGCATACATAGGTCCAAGTTTAACAAAGTCGATTGTTGATTCACAACAAATGTATGAGTCTGAGTGACGTCTCGATTTTTTGCCAATATGCGTGTGTGTCTCCTCGATTTGGAGGTAACATTGCCTGGCAGGGAACGCCGGCCTATGCTGACGCGAAGTCCCTTGTCCGAAGCGATACGTTGTCCCAGAATGGAAGTGGATGCAATAGATCCTGCAAAATCGTATCGTACCAACGTCTGCATCGGTCCTGAATTTAAATCTGTGGTTCGCGTCACGATCAAGTTCTCAATATTTATCTTGGACTTAGACTTGCTCTTCTTACTTGGCTTCCTAGAACCTCGTGTTGCTCACCTTCCCTAGCTTCCGTACTTTTCGTGGCTCGAATCACCGCGGATCTGTTGTGACTTCATCTCCGGATGTTGTGTATCGGTCTAGTTGTGATCCACTCCCCTTTCAGCGCGTTCACATATATTAATTTCTCCTAATCTCAACTCTTGTTCCTCACAAATTTGGAATTGAGAACAGGTGCGTGGAGTGAGTGATGACGAGGAGGTGTTGAACGAATTAACACAACTAGGAAATACTACAACATTCGGAAGCCTCTTAGTTTCTTAGCCTCTGATCAGTACACAAATCACATCAATATTCATGAAGTCCTGTTAACTGGAAACAAACGGGCTGTATGATCATGGTCCTGGTACACCTCGGCCTGTCTTGCATCGCGATTGGACGACTCAGATTAGTCTCTCATAGACAGACGCTACAACAATTTTGGTGCTCGTGCCTCGCATGTTGTAGACTCAGATTCGGTTCGCTTGAAAACTCTCGCCGATTGCGAGTCGTTTGCGACCAGCAATCGCCACAACAACGCTTCCGGGCCAACACAGTTGGCTATCGCCCGCGAAGCGCGAAAGGGGAGCAGAAATCCTCTTGCCGCCTACCTTCCTCAAAAAAAAGAAAAGGTGGACAGTTGCAAGGTTCAGATCAGTGGCAGTGCATAATGTTACTTGCTGGGTCAGCGATCAAATACTCGTCGATGTCCCGTCTCTTTTTAGGCTGCTCGCAAGCTTCTCTCAGCTTTTATGCCCTCAAAAAGTCAATGGTGAATCGGCACCATGACCAGTATGCTAAACAACGCGTCGCATACTCTATCTCGCAGAGTATGTGACTGTCCTAAAAACATTCTCGACGAAATTTTACAAAAAAAATTGGGCCGGGCCGACCTGGAGCTCAAATTGGTTCTTTCACCGTTTCCCTCATCTTGCTCGATTTTCAGCCTACTGAGGCCAGTTCCGCTCCCGTTCTGAGCGTCATCATGATTTGATTTTAACATCTTGGCACCTTCATTCAGTGACCATCGCGATGAATGCTTGTATCGTGACTATCGTCCCAGTGTAAGTGCTTTGACCTCTTGAATATCTCCGCGTATTAATACGGTGGACGTCTTTCAGGCTCATTAAATCGTCCGCCAATACGATGGAAGAATGATGAGCGGGCTTCAGTCCTTAGCCCAGCAATGGCGTCGTATTTCTTTATCCAGCAGGAGGAGAACTTCGTTTTCTGAGCGCTATCCAGGTGTCTTTGCTTGAGGGCAATACTATCGTGTAAGCTTATCGTTGCCTAACAGGACGTCGGCTCCACACCTCACTCCTCTCGGATGGTGGGTACTTATCCATGAACTGAATGAAACTCAACAAGCAAACTAACCCAATGGTGGTCCATGCATCCTATTTGCTATAAAAATTCGGCCCTTGGCCACAATCTGCGGCTTCTCAATATGCAGCTCAATTTGTTCAAGAGATCGCAACTCATCCCAAGCTCTCCAAAAGTTTCGGCAGCACCACCGTTTCGGTAAAGTTCCAGATCAGCGAGCTATCCTGTGTCTGCCATGCCGCACCCGTCCACCACGTGCTCATTACACCCTGCAGTGCGTTCAGGTGCCTATAGAACCCCTTACGGATCGCTTCGACGGGCACGGTCAGCAGGAACGGCGCGTGGTTGTTGAAGCCGACAAAGTCCGGCGCGAACGTCTCGTTGTCCCACCCATTCGCCCGCACCAGGCGGTCCAGTGCCGCCACCGTCGCGGCCTTGACTTGTGCATCGCTCAGGTAGTGCGAGCTACCGAAGTAGGCCGTGTGTAGCCCAGGTACACCCACTGCTCCGATCCCGTAGAGGCCCGGCTGCGCGGGGATACCGTCGGGGGCATCGAAATCGACAGCGGCCACCGATACGTTGTCAGGAACCCCCGAGCCTGCGATCACCATGTCCCAGTAGTAGCTGTTGTTGAACTGCCCGAATATGGCGCGCTCGTTGGCCGCCAAATCCATGCCCAGCGACACGAGGTTAGGCAACGTCGGCGGGATGGCGATCACGAGCTGCTTTGCGCGCACCGTCATGGCACCGCCCGGCGTGGACACGGACACGAACACGGATGACTTCGAGCGCTCGATACGTGTTACTTTGCTGTGGAGAGCAACTGCGCTGCCATTGAAGCCGGCCTGCAGCCGCGCCAGGGCGGCCTCGTACAGCGCGTGGTTGTTGTGTGCAGCGGTTGTGAGGAAGCCAGGCCCCAAACCGGCGAGGGTCTGCACGTCGAACTGGGCGAAGTACTTGAACACATAGAGCGCGGGTTGGGCGAGCAGGTTGCCGGAGCCCTGGTTGAACGTGAAGAGGGAGAAGTCGAAGGCCTCAATACCATGCTTCTGCGCGAACGTACCCCACGGTAGCAGTAGTTCCTCGGGTACAGGATCCGGGAGGTCGTACCCGTTGGTCAGGAATGGCGCGTACTTGGCACTCTGGGCGAGGTAGCCCTCCAGCGCGAAGCCGACCGCCGTCGCATTGCTCCACGAGACCGAGGAGGGTACCGTGGTTGTACCCGTGGCATCGCCGCCGTTCAGCTTGGCGTATTTGGTCGGATCACCAAAGCCGCCGAGCAGCCCCAGTGCCACACCCAGGTCCGCAAAGTAATCGTTCACTACGCTGCTGTTGTCAAATATTATCGTGCCGTAGTCGAACGTCGTGTTGGTTCCCGGTACGTGGAATGTGTTGGTGTGCCCGCCGAGAACGTCCTCCTTCTCAATCACGAAGACAGATTTTCCTAGCTGCTGGAGCCGAATGGCCGTATAGGTCCCCGCCGAGCCACCGCCGATGATCAAAGCGTCGACCGTTACAGTAGGATGATGAGATGTGGCTGGGGCCGAAGCATAAGCATGGCCCAAGAAGATGGCGACCGACACGAGGTGTTTCCAGGCCATACACCAGAATTTCGCAGTAACTGTCCACCGGCTGAGCGCGAGCAAACCCTTATCAAAATGAGACCAAATGTCGTTTATATGGGTGGTGTATGAAAAAATTCGTGGGCGCAATTAGCATGAATTTGGACCTTCTACCTGAGGCTCCCTTCTCACGTAGGCTTCGCGAACCGCGGTACGCCATCCCCGTCAACGAAAATAATGACTGTTCCAAAGGGTGCCTCCCATTTAGTTCCCTTGCAGCTCCGTTTCCGTTTGCTGATTATTTACCTCGGTTCGATCGATATCAATTTATGTAACATAGCAAGTAGAGTTGACTATAGTTATCAAAAAGAGCCTTCGATGTCCGCGTTGTGAGGCATTCGCACGGTTGTGGGAGAGAGGTATGGAAAAGGAAGCCGTTACTTGGGACGGACTCTAAACGACTGCGGAGATCACTGTAGACAGCGCTCATAGCTTTTAACTGACCGCGCTGACAGCTTTGGAATCGACCATGAAGCCACAGTTTGCATTTGGGAAGGGAGGATGAATGCCAGAACTTCCGCCATCCTGGACCACACGATTCAACAAGCCTTCCAAGACAGTGGAAGATTGGTGGAAGATTGAATTCATGTGGCGATATGATTAGCTGCTATCGCCGGCGGGTATCTACGTAAGTATGGCGAGCACAAGCTAAGGGCACACCGGGCAGCTTCGCGGCCCAGCACTTCGGTTAAATAAATTGAGCATCATGGAGGTCTGACGTCTGAGTTCGACGAAAAGGTAAGCTGATTGCGAACACTAAATTTGACAGCGAATTTGAAGAGGCTTCGGATTGAGGAGGAGGCCCGAGTTCGACCAAAAAGGCGAAACGGCAATTTGACAGCGGAGCAAGTTGAAAAGGCCTCCGATAGACGGACAGACACACGGAATTTATAAAGAGGGTCATGGTATCGAAAGTTGCCGAGTTTGTGGGCCGTCCACTTCCCTAGGCGTTCAAAGGACACGGCAAAGTTGTGGTTAGTGGGGAGTCACATTTGGGGAAGATTTCATATCTCCAAATCTCACTACTCTCAGTTGCAGTTAGTCTCTTATAAACAGACGCTACAACAATATTTGAGCTCGTACCTCGCTTTGTTGTAAGTTGCAGTAATAGCGGGCGGATGAAAATATTTCACGCGTGGTAGCACCCCTAGTATGTTCAAATTTGGGGCCCAGGCCGAGGACGGAGGATGTACTAGTATTTGGGTTCGACCCGCTCTCCTTCAAGTTAATTTGACTGTTCAGTCTGTAGGCTGGGTAGCAATCAGACAACGACCGGACGTATAATTGCGCGCAAGGATTGCGTCCGAATCGGCGTCTGAAAGAATTAACTAGAATTTGGTCCTGAGTTGGCCCCGTTAACCGCACTACTGCACACACGTCATGGATTGAGTTGAGTGTTGGATCAGAACTTGAATGTCAGATCAGTGAAAGCGCAAGACGTGACGGTGCTCCCTTGTCGAATGTTATATTAGGTTGAATTTCCGTGAATATTGTGAATTTGCGTCTAATCGTGACATGGGTTGAAATCCTGGTTAGGTTCTTTCCTATCTAGCAATTTAATGGGGCTGAGGAGTCATATTTATATTTTCGTCCAAATCCATAGCTATGGTCCAATCTTTTCGCATATTTCGGCGGGAGTAATGTCGTGGCCATGAGACTGTCGTTGAAAATGTGTTGAAACCGTTGGCAACGTCGTCACGGAGCGTTCCTACGAGGTTCAACTCATGCCCATTTATGTCCGCTGGAGTTTTGCCGGTAGTGCTGGGTATACACAAGCGACATGAAGATCTTGAGTGAGTGTTTCTTGAATCTTGGTGGGCAGGCAGCCTTAATCCGAGCCCAGGTTTTATTTTGACAAAGGGGTCTCGATCGATAGTCACGGCAGCTGAGCCTGCGTCAGGACCTTGAAGTTATAAAGCACTCGGAAAGCATTCCGCAGACGAAATGTTGTGTGCCCGCCTTCGCCCAGCGAGAAATGAAATATATTGAGTATTACAATTGCAGTACGCATCGATTGTGGAGTACTCTATACCGCGACGCATGTCCGCAACCCCGACCTTGTAGCCCTCGGTACGACATTCAGCACCGTCGAGGAGTTTATGGAGACCGAGGTGAAGCCGCGGTTCGGGCAGTAGTACCAACAACTCTGCCTGAAATGAAGGTGTACGTTGAATGAGTTGGTACAGCTTCGTGTTGATTATCACCGTGTTCTTACGCAGATTATGTTTCTAACATTTTACACCAGGGCAGTATCAGTTACTATCAGAGATATATTTCGGCACGGAGAACGTGGAGACCCCTGTGCAAGTATAGGGAACTTGAATTCCAATTTACCGAATGTGGCTGAACATCACGGCATCAAATGACTTGGCCCATCATGATGGCGCATCATATCAGGACATCGCCACTGATGGCGCATCTAATGCTGAACGAAGTATCAATTCAATTTGGATTCAATTGTACGCAATTTCGAAAATAGCGGGAGTGTGCCAGATAATAAGGCGCGCAAGTCCACCGCTGCCTGGGGAGAGTGCTCGTAATGTGGCTGTTCAGGCGGGCAGAGATTGAGTATGAAGGATTGAAGGTGTCGTTCATGTCGAGAGTGCCAGGCATCAAGGAATCGTAGTCATTTCGACGATTTCGTTTAGTAGTGTCGAACCCGTAGATTTCGTAATGTGAAAGTGGCGACATTTGGGCGACATGTACAGTGGGGATGTGCTAAAAAGGCGCAGTAACATTTCGGGTTCGTGATAGAATGAGAGCCATTGGAGGGAGCAGGAGGCACGAAGAAACAGGCCAAAAGAATGGTTGGATGGCCGATGCGATATACCGGCCACGGCAAAGTGTCGAACTCGGGGGAGGGTGAGATGTGACGCGATAAAGATTCAAGGAAGGCAACTTCTACGTTTTCGACGGTGTCGAAAGTCAAATGCGGGTGGGTGAATACGTACAGAAGCTATATGATCCAGTAAGACATTGTATTTGGTTTGCTGTAAGGAGGGGATGAGGAATATAAGTACATGAAGAAGTGTACAACGCACATAGGAATTCTGAATCCCTCTCAACCTCCTAATCATATTCGTCTTCGAAGAAGAACTTCAGAGTGGACGGAAATGCCTCGCGGTACAAGGCTCTGGTTACTGACTCTCCAGTGATGTAGATTTCCTGCAATTTGCAGCCGGATTTATCGATAAATGAGGTCAGCGATTCAATGGGGTTCGGCCCAATGAATCGCTCCGAGATTTCGAGACTGCGGAGAGCAGGAACAATGAAGGTTTTCAGACAATCTGGCACCAGGTCAGCATCAAATTCAGCCACCAAGGTCAACGATTCCAAGCACGGGAGCCTGATATCAGGCTCAGTCTCGGACTGATCAGTGGGGTCGTCGAGGGCAAAGTACAGAGCGCAGCGAACGAGACTCGACGTCTGCTGCAAAATTGGGACGCATTCATCCATATAGATTCTATTCAAAGTCAGCGAAGTTAATTGAGCCCACGGCAGTACGACGCTCCCAGCCGCCGCGCCATTGAGAATGACTGTGCGAAGCAGGGGTAGCTCGCTAAACGTAATGGCGGAAGGGGAATAATGGCCAAGTCGGAAGTCTAGGTGACGGAGCAGAGGCATCGGACCGTTGATGGTGGGGAGATAGCTTGTAAGGCGAAGTTTCAGGTACTCCCAGCGTCTACGATGAGGGATCACTGACGCCAGGGCCCCATACATGATCGAGCGAGAGTCATCAATTCGGATAGCAAGCGGGCATGAACCGGACCTTTTGAGCCAGAGGCTGGTTATATGTACTTGTCGTTCAAAGGGAATGCCATTGTATGATGACGAGATGACCCTCCAGAGCGCCGGGGTTCCCAATGCTATTTCTTGCCATGTTCGACAAATGTGTGTCAAGAGAGTTGGGGAGAGAATTCCCGTAAGCGGTGAGCAGAGGGGGTAGGTTGGGAGGAAGTGGACGAAGATCTCAGAGACGATTTCGCTCGGTAACGTCAGAACTGGGTACTTGTAGGAATCGAGGCGCTCTTTGACCCGAGCTTTCTCAATTCGCAATGCGGAGAGCGAGCGCTCGAAATCCAAGATCTGGGCGTCGAGATCTGAGAGGAGAGCACGATCCGCTTCAAGGTCTACGAGCATCGTGGTGATGTGGTGGTGGTCGGGCTAGGACATGAAAAAAGAAATTAATGACGTGCGAGTGAGTGAGTATCGATTCACTCGCTTGAATTCTGACGCACCTCGTTTAAACGGTAAGTAGATGCAAGCTTGGTCAACTTGAAGAACTGTTGCTCCTGTGGCAATGTTTGTAACAAGCTAACAGTGGTGAGGTTCACGACGAACGTTTTAAATCGTTAAAAGTCCAAATGCGACGTTGAAATTTGTAAAATCTGCTCTTTTACTCCTCTTGTTCGGCGTTACTCAAGGGGCCGCAGCACTAGCCAACACTAGACTTGAACAAGGCGTGAATGAAGGAAGAGGTACGGTGCAAGAGACCAGAGTCTGCACTGCCACTGATTTGACCTTTGTCATCCTCTTCTGCCCAAATTTACACCTTGTCCGTCCGATATGACGGACAAAGATTGGAAGAATTCGCCCGTTCTGTATGATGTTTATCTTACTTTCCGGCTCACACAAACTGATTTATGGCCAGACCCACAATGCAATCGAATAAGCCTTTCGACGAGGAATTGTCTCCAAAATTTACGAGCCTTCGACTGGAGGAATCCTCCGAGCTGCAGCGCACCCCGGGGACTTATCCCGTGTTGAAATTGCCGCCGGAAATCATGTCCGAAATATTCCTGAATTTCCTCCCCGCATACCCTGAATATCCTCCCAATTTTGGAATCTACTCTCCACTCCTATTATGTCGAATATGTCGACAATGGCGAGCCATTGCGATTTCCACCCTCGAACTCTGGAGGGCAATCCAGATCGAGGTCTCCCAAAACGACTCGGACGAGAAACTGGCGGCGCTACTGGAGCTCCTGCAAACGTGGTTGTCACGCTCCGGGGATTATCCTCTCTCCTTCAGCCTCAGAGAGCGTTCCCCGAAATCCCCGCTTTTCCCCCAGTTTCTCCAGGCTGCTCTGCTCCACTGCCATCGATGGGAGTACGTCGAGATCTGGGTGGACTGTAAGCACCTGTATCTGATCCAGGGCGAGATGCCCTTGCTGCGAGATTTAAATTTTGGTCCCATTAAATTTCGCGATTTTCAGCCCCACACACTGTTGTTCGACCGCGCCCCACAACTGAAGAGGGTCACTCTTCCGCTATGTCTTCCCCTCGATAGCATCCGTCTCCCTTGGGCGCAGTTGACTCATCTCGACGCCCAACTTCATTATGTCAGCCAATGCTTGGAAATTATGAACATGGCACCCCACCTGGTCGACTGCAAGCTCTGTGTCTTAGCCTTGATGGGCAATCCCTTGCCTGTGGTCCTGCATCCCCACCTCCGCCACCTGTCCCTGTTTGCCGCCGATTCCACCGTCCGGGTCCGCCTTTGGAGGGCACTCCACAAAATGACACTGCCCGCGCTCCGCACGCTTCGGCTTAGCGCGAAGCGCTTCCCCCTCGATTCCCTCCAGGAGTTCGTTTCGCGTTCACACTGTATTTTGGAGGAGCTCGCCCTCTCCCAGCCATCGCAACCCCTAGCCGCGTACCGTGAGGCGCTACCATCGGTTGGTACTATTACCCTCCTCAAATAGATATACAACCCCAAGCTATTTATTGCACAAAAGATGGCGAACACTCCCTCTCCGATCCGGCCCCGGCAACGAACCCCCCCACCTTATGTGGTCGAAGCAAGCCTCCGCATCTCACTTCCCTGCAAATATGCTCGTAAATACGTATCACCATCTATCTTCCAACCGAGACCACTTCCCCGTTGATCTGAAACCAGACGTCCCCGATCCCGACGCATTTAAAGCATCCTGAGCCTCAGTCTCTCCGGCACGTCGATCAGCCAATCCTCAAACCGTCAGTCAATCATCGAGTTTGCTCTATCCACATGCATCCAGGATTCCATCTTATCTGCGCCGACGCCGATGTCGTCGTCGCCAACCCCTGGCCTCGGCCCTCGAATCATTCACCCTTTACCGAACGTCCATCGCTTTTCGACTTCCCAGTAAGTACCCCTTGCCCTTGGTCGCTACATCAACAGCAACTACCCCCGGTATCATACCTACCCCTGGGAGTCATCATGCATCGCGTCGCGTCGCGTCACCCGTCCGTCATCCCCCCGGCAAGACTCCAAAATATCTCTACATCCTACCGCAAATGAATTGCAACCGAAGGCACAATCAAGTCTAGCACAATCAACTCTATGTATAATTTATATTATATTTTATTTCACAACGTTCGTCGTTCGTTTCGTCTGGGCCGTCCCAAGTTATTTATGTACTGTATGTACCATGCATGCATGCGAGCCAACGTCTATGTATACTATGCATCCAGCCCTACCGACAGGGTCCGAGCATCCATGACCGCCAAAATGCAAAAATGCAAAATGCTATCCCCGCCCGCATCCCCGTGCCGTGCTGTGTGTCCGTCCATTCCGCCTCCATATGTACGTGTACGTAGCGTAGCAAAAAAAAGTGGGTGGTGTGCAAAAACGCCAACAAAAAAAATAAAAGGGGGATTTTTGAAAGGCACATGGGGGTGATAAGTAACTTAGTTGTGGGGAATATAAAACGGGCGCAAAAAAGAGGACGTGAATATTAGCGAGTCGGAGAAGAAGGGGAAAAGTGAAGAGTGGATGCACCCAAACAACCAAGGAAGACCAAGAAAAGAAAGCGTTATGCGGAAGATAGTACGATATGTGATATGTAAGTATGGTAGCGGAAGGCAAAAAGAATGAATGTGCGTTTGTTTTGTGCGTGTGCGTATTGCGTAGCGATGCGTGGCGAGGAAGCGAGTCAGGCTCAGCACTTCTCCCACATCTTCACAGAGTCACTGTCGTATCACCGCGTTAGCTCTCTCTACTCAAAAACGGGGTGAAAGAAACAGGACGCACACGACCATCGCGCGCTTGGAGATATCCTGCGGCCATGTCGGGTACCACTGGTTCTGTGCGCGCAGGAAATCGAGCGGGGCAGCTAAGCGGAAACGCGTGTCAGCATCGTATAACCAACTTCAGGAAGACTGGACTACTCACTCCCTGACCCATCGAGCCACGGCTTCTCCGGCCCATCGGGGAACCACCCGTTCGTCCCGCCGACCGCGACGTTCATGATCAGGTAGAACGCTGCGCAACGCAAACTCATCAGTATCCATCCGCATCGAAGAAGTGGATAGCGAGTAGAGACTCACGCTGGTCAAACGGCGCCGCCTTCGTCCCGTTCACCCACGGGTTCTCCAGCACGACGCTCTCGCTCCCGTTCTGCACGACCGTGGGGAAGTCGCCGAGCTCCCAGAACGACTTTTTGAGCTTGAGCTCGAACATGTGCGTCAGCCGCGAGTCGACATACATCCGCCTGTGGGTGGGCGCGTCAGCGATCGTCCCTGCACGACGAAGGAAAAACGCACATGAACTCCTCATTCCACTCCAACGCATACGTATGGAACCCCTCGTCGTACCGCCCGCGGCGGGTGGTCCACCACCCGTACGTCTTCGCGACCGCGTTGAGGAACGTCGCGGGGCCCCAGTTGAGCGACGAGCGCACGTAGTTGATGCCCTGCTTCGGGTAGCTCGGCCCGTTCCCGCGCGCCTCCATGATGTCGATCTCCCCGCTCAGCGGCCACCCCCCGTACACGCTGTCGACGGGCAACATCCAGATCGCGGGCCATAGCCAGTCGCCCGTGGGCAGCTTTGCGACGACTTCGACGCGGCCGAATCTGTGGGTGAGCGTCAGCGAGCGGGTCTAGCGAGCGCGAGCGTAGCGGTAGCGGGAGTAGCGAGCGTAGCGGTAGCGGGAATAGCGAGCGTAGCAGTAGCGAGAGCAAACGAAAACTCACTTAACACTCGCGGTCTTCCTCGTACTAATCCTTGCGCTCATCACGGGCGGGAAGATCTTGCCCTCCGTCGCGTTCGAGATGACGGAGCACGCGGCGAGGTAGGCGGGGAGGTCGAGCGGGGCGTCGGGGGCTGTGGGGAGGGGGAGGGATTAGCGAGCGTGCGCGAGGACGAGGTAGAAGTGAAGTGAAAGGTGAGGAGAAAGGGAGGGAAGGCGGGGTGGGCAAGAGGCACGAAGAAGCGTTCTCCATCCAGGCTCACTCACGACGCGGGGTGCCGCCCCGACCCCGCTCATTCGCGCTCTCCGCATCTCCGGCAGGCACCACCGCCCGCCCTCGAAGCTCTCTCTCACTCAAAAGAGAAAAACGCATCTCCCCCGAGGAATAATAGACTAGAAAACAACGCACCAATCCCCCCACCCCCCGGCACCTCGCCCTCCGTCGTGTTGATCCCCGCCGCGCCGTGCCCCGAGGTGGTGTACCCGGACGAGTGCGTGATGTTGTACGTGCAGCCGGTGAGGTTGTAGACGGCGCCGTCTGTGGGTGAGCGTCAGCGAGCGGGTCAGGAGCGTTAGCGAGCGTAAGGTGAAAGCGAGCGAGGGTAAGGTGAAAGCGAGCGGGTCAAACGTGAAGTGAAATAATGAGAGGAGGAAGAGAGGGAGGGAAGGGAGAGGAGGGAAAGGAGGGGAGGAGGGAGGAAGGAAAGGAGGAGAGGGACGACACGCGGGTCTCGCGCGCCGGTGTGGACGAGCCCGGGAGCGCCGTCTCCCCGTCACGCTCCACTCCACTCCAAGTCTTTGTGATATTGAGTGGGGTGGGGGGGCGCGACGTTTTGGGGGCGAGGAGGAAGTGAGGGAAGGAGGGGAGAGAGTGAGAGGAGGGGAGAAAAGGGGAGGGAAGGAGGATAAGTGGGAAGGAGAAAAAACGCACCCATAATATTCCCTATCGGTAGCATATCGCTCGTGAGCGTGGGGACGAGGTACAGCTGGCCGTTGTGCACGAAGGAGTTGGTGTCGAAGGGGGTGGTCATTTCGAATTCGCCGTTTCTGGGGAGGGGAGGGTTAGCGAGCCGCACATGTAGAGGAAGAGGAGGAGGGGAGGGGGAGAGGGAGAGGGGAGGGAGCGGGGAGGTGTGCCAGCGCCGACCCCAAGCGAAAGCAGGAGTCAAGAGGAGAGGAGAGTGGGAAGAGGAAGGGAGGGGGGAGAGAGAGGAAGAGAGAGGGGAACGAGGAGAAGAGAGAGGGAGCGAGCCGTAGGGTGAAGAAGCCGGTGTGGACGACGCAGGCGCACCAGGCGCCACGCCACCCCTCGACGCGCCCCCGCGCCCCATCTTCGTGCACACCGCGTGCGCAGCGAGCCCCTCCCCCCCCATCTTCTTAAAAACAATTTGCGAAGAAACAACTTACCCAAACCCACTCGCATCCACCTCCCGAAAGAACTTGCCGCCCTCGCCCGCGACGCCGCTGCCGAAGAGGGACGCGGTGTCGGTGTTGGAGAAGTCTTCGAGGAGGACGGGGCAGAGGTTGTCCTGCGAACGAAGTGAGCATACGGTTTTAGGAGGAAGAGGAGGGGGCAAAGAAGGGGAAGGAGAGATGAGGGTGGGGAAGAGGGAGAAGGGGGGACAGAAGGGAAGGAGGGGGAGGGAAGGGGAAGGAGGGGAGCGGGAAGAGAGAGGGAGAGGGAGAAGGGAGAAGAGGCGACGAGAGGGGGGAGGCGAGAGGGGGGAGAGAAGAGAGCGGCGGGCAGCAGAAGGACGAAGGACGACGTCTCGCACAAGCACGACTCGGCGGCAGCCCATATGACCCGCACGTCCGACGTGTCGCGCCCACGTCCACATCCAGGTGCAAGTCGCCCACGCCCACGCCCCCGTCCGCGCCAGCGCCACGAATAGCACGAAGGCAGGAAGAACAAGGACGATGCGTAGCGTAGCACAATAGAAGAAAAGCAAGGAATAAAGCCAAAAAAAAGACAAAGACACCCACCTGCAAAATCAACACGCCCGTCCACCCGAGGTACGCGCGCGCCGCGCCCGCGGCGATGCCTGTCCACCACATTATCGTCAGCCCCCTCTCCCCACAAAAAAAAACATGATGTGGACAAGACAAAAAAACGCACCAAGCAAAACGACCCCATACGTGATCCAATACGCAAACCGTGAATGGGGGTCGCGCATGCCGACCCAGGGCTTGGAGAGTGTGCCGGTGAGCGTGGGGCGCGTGCTGGCGGTTACTTTGGGGCGTTTTGGGTCTCCTATAAATGCGTGTCAGCGTGTTCTTGTTCTCAAGTAAAGACGGAATGGGTGAAACAGACGACATACCATCCTCATAAACCAACGCACTCGGCACCAATATCGCCGTGCTCTTCGGCCTCTCCCTCCTCAGCCGTGCAGTCGACGGCGCAGCATAGATCGTCAACGGCCGCGCAGGCGGGGACGCGAACGCCTCCCGCTTTGCCGGCCTCCCGTCGGTGCCGGTGGTATTGCCCAGGGGCGAGCTGGCGGGGTGGATCCCAGTAGACGCAGAGCCGGGCCGCAGCGACCCACTCGTGCTGGGTCGGCTGAAGCTGCCGCGGTCCCCGCCGCCGCCGAAGGAGTACGTGGAGAAGGCGCGCGGCATGTCGACGAGGGAGGACGCGCGCGTGCTGCCTGGGCTGGGGAAGGGGTACCCGGTGCTGCCCACACTTGCGTTGTTGTGGTGCCCCGAGGGCGAGTCGGCTGGGAGCGGGGGCGAGCCGAGCGGGGGCGGGGAGGAGAAGGAGGCGCTGAAGGAGCGCACGGAGGCGGGCGGGGAGAAGGGGTTCTGCGGCGGCTGGGCGGGGCCGTTGGGCGGGGTGCCTGGCATCGAGGTGGAGGAGGAGGAAGCGGCGAAGAAGGGGTTGGGGCCGCCGTCGCGGGTGACGGGGGGAGTGAGGAAGGAGAGCGAGCGCGGGGTGACGGGCGGGGAGTGGCCGCGGGAGTGCGTGCCGGCGGTCGGGGAGGGCGGCTCGGAGTTGTCGCTGCCGCTTCCGTTTGCGTTGTTGGACGCAAAGGGCGGGTTGGGCGGGAGGAACGAGAGCGGGGCGGGGCGGGACATGGTTGACAAGGACAGTCTTGGGTCGACAAAAGAAAGGACAAGTCGACGCAGCGAGACAGACAGACGAAGACCTAGCACGAAGCACGACCAGAGGCGAGCTATAATATAAGTGCCTTCAAAGAACCTTCATCTAGATTCGATTCCTGTTCCTCTTTCAACCGCCGCCAGCCCAGTGCCACCGGCCGGCGACGTAAACCCATATCCCAGAATAGCCTCCGTTCGTCCCTATCAAGGGGCACCCATCCTGTCTGCTTGCCTGCCAGCTGTTCCCTGCTCGGCTGTCCTCTATCGTACTCCGTGACCGGCGAAAAAAACACATCGGACGATAACCACTTTGACAGTCATGTCAAAGAGGATACTGTATGCGAGTGGGAGCCAAGAACATGGAATCCCGGGAATCCATCAGAAATCCTTTCATTATGTCCACTACACGCTCGGCAACGCGGTCCCAAATCCATAACGCCGTCTCTCCCCATCCAGCCGCGACAACGCGTATCTGCGGCTGTGCCAAGACACCAAGGGGCGAATCAAAAACACTGAATCAAAAAATTTAAACAAGGAAACCGGTGACTCGGACGCGGGCGACGGAGATCTCCTTCCTATCCTGTGCTTAGTGCTATAGAGTCTCGTTATCTGTGACGCCGACGGAGATCTCGTTCCTATACAGTCTCGTTATCTGTGATTGCGTCCTTTGTACCCTTTTATGCTAGCACCAGCGTTATTCTCGGAGATGATGCTCTTTGTATTGACTCTGAGATTTGATTGAGATACGGAGTCGGCGACTCAACTGCTCCGAAAATTCGTGCAATCACAATCACAATTGCAGTGAGTGGGTCTGGACTCTGGATTGTGTTTTAATGGGACAGGAATAAGGGTGTTGGGAGGGTGGTATGTTGCAATCTAAATACTCAGTCAGACACGGAACATCTTGCGCATGCGTGTGGAAAGGAAAATCAAGGTTAAATTTGGGTTAAATCAAAAAAAAATTTATACAAAATACCTGCAGTGACCTGACCCGGGTTCGAACCGGGGACCCCCACAAATATTGATCTATCCGCCAGCAGGCAAAGCAGGTGTGATCCATTTCACCACCAGGTCTTCCTATCTCCCTTTCAAAGGTGCATTTATACTAGACTTTTTTTGTCGTAAAAACTGAAGGAAAAAAAGATTATATGCAAAGCAATACAGTATTACATAATGACCTGACCCGGACTCGAACCGGGGACTCCCATAAAACCTCAGCAATTTCAAACCAGAAGTGGAATGGGTGTGATTCATTTCACCACCAGGTCATATTACCCCTCTTCACGAGGTGTATTTATACTAGGCTTTTTGTCGTAAAAACTGAAGGAAAAAAAGATTAAATTGAAAGCAAAAAAGGATGACCTGGCACAGACTCGAACTGGGGACTCCCACAAACAATCTTTCAATCATAATAAGAGTGGGTGTGATTCATTTCACCACCAGATCTTCCTACCTCTGTTCACAAGCTGTATTTATACAGAGTTTTTGCTGTAAAAAGAGCTATAAAAATTGATAGGAAAAAGTTGTTTGAAGAACCGGATGACCTGGCCCGGATTCGAACCGGAGACTCCCACAAATACATGTCCTACATAGCAAAACCACAGGCAAAGCAGGTGTGATACATTTCACCACCAGGTCATATTCCCCCTCTCACAAGGTGTATTTATACTAGACTTTTTGTCGCAAAAACTGAGTGAGAAAAAAATGTATGGCATGCAGTAAACATGACCTGACCTGGACTCGAACCAGGGACCTCCCACAGGATCTTTGTTAAGCAGGATGGACAGTGGGTGTGATACATTTCACCACCAGGTCATATTCCCCTCTTTAGAAGGTGTATTTATACTAGACTTTTTGTTGTAAAAAAAGTCATAAAAATTGATAGGAAAAAATTGTATGAATAAAGCCATAGGACCTGACCTGGATTCGAACCAGGGACCTCCCGTAAATACAATGATCAGCAATCCGACAAGGCAAACGGGTGTGATACATTTCACCACCAGGTCATGTTCCCCACTCTAACAAGATGTATTTATACTAGACTTTCTTGCTGTAAAAACTGAAATTACATGCAAAGCAAAAAAGGATGACCTGGCCCGGACTCGAACCGGGAACTCTCACAAATACACTATTTCAGCAAATCTTAAGCAATGTGGATGTGATGCCTTTCACCACCAGGTCTTCCTACCTCCCCTCTCAAGGTGTATTTATGTTAGAATTTTTGTCGCAAAAACTGAAGGAAAAAAAGATTAAATTGAAAGCAAAAAAGGATGACCTGGCCCGGGTTCGAACTGGGGACTCCCACAACACGTAGTCTCCGAATTGAAGGAGGGTAGATGTGATACATTTCATCACCAGGTCATATTCCCCCTCTTCACGAGGTGTATTTATACTGACTTTTTGTCGTAAAAACTGAAAGAAAAAAAGATTAAATTGAAAGATTAAATTGAAAGCAAAAAAGGATGACCTGGTCCGGATTCGAACCGGAGATTCCCACCACATAGTAACATCGATAGGGTGAAAGTAAAGTGGGTATGATACATTTCACCACCAGGTCTTCCTACCTTCCTTTCATAGGTGTATTTATACTAGACTTTTTGTCGTAAAAACTGAAGGAAAAAAATATTTCATTGAAAGCAATGCAGTATTAATGACCTGGCCTGGATTCGAACCAGGGATTCCTACAAATAAACCATCAAGCCCAATCCTGACATAGGCAGAGTAGGTGTGATTCATTTCACCACCAGGTCTTATTCTTCCCCTTTCAAATATTTATACCAACTTTTTAGAGGAAAAAAATTTGCAATGCAATGAGAGACAAGGACCTGACCCGGATTCGAACCAGGAACACCTACAAGTACTTTGGAAGGAAGTTATCAGACAGAGTGGGTGTGATCGTTTCACCACCAGGTCTTATTATCCCTCTTTATAAGTGTATTTATGTTAGCTTTTCGGAGGCAAAAAGAAAATAATAGGAGGGCCAAGAAAAAAGCTGAAATAATTGACAGTGAATGTGGCCCTGACTTGAACCAGGGACTCCCACAAAATGCACTTTGAGTTTAGTGAGGCAGAGTAGGTGTGATCCATTTCACCACCAGGTCTTCCTACCTCCCTTTCAAAGGTGTATTTATGTGAGAGTTTTTGAAAGGTGAAAAAAATGCATGGGAAAAAAGCTCGAAATGAAGAAATAATAACCTGACCTGGATTTGAACCAGGGACTCCCACAAATCCTGATAGGCAGAATCGATAGGTGAAGTGGATGTGATACATTGCACCACCAGGTCTTATTATCTCTCTTTAGAAGGTGTATTTATACTAGACTTTCTTGCTGTAAAAAAATGCACAGGAGAAAGAGAAAAAAAGTTCATATCTTCGACAGTGAACGACCTGACCCAGATTCGAACCGGGAATCCCCACAAAACCTATCAGAAGTGTTGTAAGGCAGAGTGGGTGTGATACATTTCACCACCAGGTCTTCCTATCTACTTTCATAAACTGCATTTATGTTAGACCTTCTTGCTGTAAAATGCACGGGAAAAAAAGGTTACATTGAAAGTAATGCAGTATTAATGACCTGACCTGGACTTGAACCAGGGATTCCCACAAATACATATTTCAACAATATTCTAAGCAATGTGGATGTGATACCTTTCACCACCAGGTCTTATTATAATGGATTATGGGCTGTATTTATACTAGACTTTTTGTCGTAAAAACTGAAGGAAAAGAAATTACATGCAAAGCAATGCAGTATTACATAATGACCTGACCCGGATTCGAACCAGGGACCTCCCGTAAATACAACGAACACCAATCTGATAAGGCAAACAGGTGTGATACATTTCACCACCAGGTCTTATTATCCCTCTTTCCAAGGTGTATTTATGTGAGAGTTTTTGCTGTAAAAACTGAAATTACATGCAAAGCAAAAAAAACATGACCTGGCCCGGATTCAAACCGGGGACCTCCCACAAATACACTATTCCAACAAGATCCAGGGAAAGTGGACATGATGCATTTCACCACCAGGTCATATTATCCCTCTTTAGAAGGTGTATTTATACTGGATTTTTTTTCTGTAAAATAAAATAAAGACGCCAAGAATGAAGAATGACCTGGCCCAGGTTCGAACCAGGAACTCCCACAAATAAACCATTGATCGGTGTTTGTTTCAACCAGGGTGGGTGTGATTCATTTCACCACCAGGTCATATCCTCTCTCTTTAGAAGGTGTATTTATACTAGATTTTTCGGGGGCAAAAAAAATTAATAGGAGGGGAGCCAAAAAAAAAGTTCATATCTTCGACAGTGAATGACCTGACCCTGGGTCAAATAAAAATAAAAACTATAGGTGGAAAAATGCATGACCTAGCCCAGATTCAAACTGGGGATTCCCACAAACAATCTTTCAATAACATGTAAATGTGATGGGTGTGATTCATTTCACCACCAGGTCTTCCTACCTCCCTTTCAAAGGTGTATTATACTAGACTTTCTTGTTGTTAAAAATGCATGGGCAGAAAAAAAGCTCGAAATGAAACAACGCCATGACCTGGCCCTGATTCGAACAGGGGACCCCCACAAATACATTATTGAATCACCTGTTAGTAAGAGTGGGTGTGATACTTTTCACCACCAGGTCATATTCCCCCCCTTTGGAAGGTGTATTTATACTAGACTTTTTGGAGGCAAAAAAAATGCATGGGAAAAAAAAAAGATTACATTGAAACCAACACATGACCAGACCCGGGTTTGAACCGGGAACCCCCACAAATGAATTATTCATGCTAGCTCCAACTAGGGTGGGTGTGATGCCTTTCACCACCAGGTCTTTCCTACCTCCCTTTCAAAGGTGTTTTATATGTGACTTTTTGTCGTAAAAACTGAAGGGAAAAAAATTACATGCAAAGAAACAAAGGATGACCTAGCCCAGACTCGAACTGGGGACCCCCACATAAAGTATGCATAAAGTAGACAAAGATAAAGTGGGTATGATACATTTCACCACCAGGTCTTATCCCCTCCCTTTCAAAGGTGTATTTATACTAGACTTTTTGTTGTAAAAAAAGTCATAAAAATTGATAGGAAAAAAACTTTATGAATAAAGCCATAGGACCTGACCTGGATTCAAACCAGGGACCTCCCGTAAATACAACGACCACCAATCTGATAAGGCAAACGGGTGTGATTCATTTCACCACCAGGTCTTCCTGTCTCCCTTTCAAAGGTGTATTTATACTAGACTTTTTGTCGTAAAAACTGAAGGAAAAAAAATTAAATTGAAAGCAAAAAAGGATAACCTGGCCCGGACTCGAACCAGGAACCCCCACATATACACTATTTTGATAATACCCCAAGCAATGTGGATGTGATGCCTTTCACCACCAGGTCTTCCTACCTCCTCTAACAAGGTGTATTTATACTAGCCTTTTTGTCGTAAAAACTGAAGGAAAAAAAAAAGACTGGAAACAATTCAAGAATGACCTGGCCCGGATTCGAACCAGGGACTCCCATAAAACCTGCTGCATTTCAAATCAGAAGGAATGGGTGTGATACATTTCACCACCAGATCATTATTACCCCTCTTTATAAGGTGTATTTATGCTAGACTTTCACCACAGTTTTTTGCGGAAGATAAAATAAACCACTGGAATATGACAGTCCTGAGTCCGAGATGTCAAATAATCAAATAATCAAATTTGGACAGAAGAAAAAAGTATGACCTGGCCTGGACTCGAACCAGGGATCCCCACAAATGCATTGTCGAACAAAGTCATACTAAGAGTGGGTGTGATACACTTCACCACCAGGTTATATTATCAGGGGTTATGGGCTGTATTTATGCTAGACTTTTCGAAAGGCAAAAATGCATAAGAAAAAAAGCTCGAAATGAAAAGCAACAACCTGACCCAGATTCGAACCAGGGATTCCCACCACAAAGCATCAGTATGGCAAAGGTAAAGTGGGTGATTCATTTCACCACCAGGACATATTCTCCACTCTAACAAGATGTATTTATACTAGACTTTTTGTCGCAAAAACTGAAGGAAAAAAGATTAGATTGAGAGCAAAAAAGAATGACCTGGCCCAGATTCAAACCAGGGATTCCCACAACAGAAGATTTCAACGTTAATATAGAGTGGGTGTGATGCCTTTCACCACCAGGTCTTATCCCCTCCCTTTCAAAGGTGTATTTATACTAGGCTTTTTGGATGCAGTTTTAAAAATAGAACATAACAAAGGATATGACCTGGCCTGGATTCAAACCGGAGATTTCCACCAACATTTCCAACAAGCATAGGCAGAGTGGGCATGATACATTTCACCACCAGGTCTTCCTACCTGCTCTCATAAGTTGTATTTATACTAGATTTTTCGGGGGCAAAAAAAATTAATAGGAGGGGAG
This sequence comes from Mycena leptocephala, assembly GCA_029378395.1. Classification (NCBI taxonomy): domain Eukaryota; kingdom Fungi; phylum Basidiomycota; class Agaricomycetes; order Agaricales; family Mycenaceae; genus Mycena; species Mycena leptocephala. Next base: position 41,179 of record JARJLF010000516.1, on the reverse strand, counting down.
CCAAAAAAACAAGTTCATAACTTCAACAGCGAATGACCTGACCCAGATTCAAACCGGGGATCCCCACAAAACCTATTGGAAGTGCTGTGAGGCAGAGTAGGTGTGATTCATTTCACCAGGTCATATTATCCCTCTTTATAAGGTGTATTTATACTGACTTTTTGAAAGGCGAAAAAAATGCACGGGATAAAAAACTTAACAACCAGCAGAATGACCTGACCTGGGTTCGAACCAGGGATTCCCGCAAATTATTTGACACCAAGTGCAAGTAGAGTGGGTGTGATACATTTCACCACCAGGTCTTATTCTTCACTGTCATCAGTGGTATTTATACTAGACTTTTTGTCATAAAAACTGAGCGAGAAAAAAAGAATGGCCGAAGCTAGTCAATGATCTGACCCGGACTCGAACCGGGGACCCCCACACACAGATATAGAATCTCAATAGGCAGAGTGGGTGTGATACATTTCACCACCAGGTCTTGTTTCCTGCTGTTATAAACTGTATTTATACTAGACTTTTTGTCATAAAAACCGAGTGGGAAAAAAAGATTATATGCAAAGCAATACAGTATTACATAATGACCTGACCTGGACTCGAACCAGGGACTCCCACAACACGTAGTCTCCAAATTGAAGGAGGGTAGATGTGATACATTTCACCACCAGGTCATATTCCCCCTCTTTAGAAGGTGTATTTATCTGAGACTTTCTGGAGGCAAAAATACATGGGACAGGGCAAAAATAACAGAGGGAGGAACTATGACCTGGCCCGGGTTCAAACCAAGAATTCTCACAAAGCATTGCATCAATCTCCTAGCTAGAGTGAGTGTGATGCACTTCACCACCAGGTCATATTCCCCTCCTTTCATAGGCTGTATACTAGACTTTCTTGTTGTAAAATGCATGGGAAAAAATTACATGCAAAGCAAAAAAGGATGACCTGGCCTGGATTCAAACCAGGGATTTCCACAACAACGAGTTTGGTGTTGTAGGCAGCGTGGGTGTGATACATTTCACCACCAGGTCATTATCCCTTTCCTTTCAAAGGGGTATTTATACGAGACTTTTTTGTATTAGAGATGCACAGGAGAAAGAAGAAAAAAAGGGAATGCAGAGAAAATATGACCTGGCCCGGACTCGAACTGGGGACCCCCACAACAACTGGATTCAACAAAATTCAGGGAAAGTGGACATGATTCATTTCACCACCAGGTCTTTCTACCTCCTTTCAAAGGTGTATTTATACAGACTTTTCGGAGGGAAAATGCACGAGAAAAAAAACACCCTGAAGAACGAATGACCTGGCCCGGATTCGAACCAGAGACTCCCACAAACACTATTTTCATAGCTGTGCTAAACAAAGGAGGGGGGATTCAGTTCACCACCAAGTCTTTTTCCCCCTCTTTCCAAGGTGTATTATACCAGCCATTCTTGCTGCAAAATGCAAGGGGAAAAAAATTACATGCAAAGCAAAAAAGGATGACCTGGCCCGGACTTGAACCAGGGACCTCCCGTAATACAACAACCAATAATCCTATAAGGTAAACAGGCATGATGCACTTCACCACCAGATCATATTTCCCCAAGTTCATATAGTGTATTTATACAGACTTTTCAGAGGGAAAATGCACAAGAAAAAAAACACTCTGAAGAACGAATGACCTGGCCCGGACTTGAACCGGGGATTCCCACAAAACGCACTTAGAATTGAGTGAGGCAGAGTGGGTGTGATTCATTTCACCACCAGGTCTTATTATCATGGGTTATGAGCTGTATTTATACTTGACTTTTTGGAGGCAAGCACTGAGTGAGAAAAAAATGTATGGCATGAAGTAAACATGACCTGACCCGGACTCGAACCAGGGATTGCTACAAATACCTTCAATTCTTCCTGGTAGGCAAAGCAGATGTGATACCTTTCACCACCAGATCATATTCTGCACTCTAACAAGGTGTATTTATACAGAGTTTTTGTTGGAAAAAAAAGACATAAAAATTGATAGGAAAAAATTGTATGAAGAAATTCGGATGACCTGGCCCGGATTAGAACCAGGGATTTCCACAACAACGAGTTTGGTGATGTAGGCAGAGTGGGTGTGACACATTTCACTACCAGGTTTTGTTATCCCTCTAACAAGATGTATTTATACTGACTTTTTGTCGTAAAACTGAGTGAGAAAAAAAATGGATGAGAAATAGCACAAATGACCTGACCCAGATTCGAACCAGGGACCCCCACAAATGCATTGTCGAACAAAGTCATAGCAAGAGTGGGTGTGATACATTTCACCACCAGGTCTTCCTGCCTCTGTTCACCAGATGTATATATACTAGACTTTTTGTCGTAAAATGCACGAGAAAAAAAACACTTTGAAGAACAAATGACCTGGCCCGGACTTGAACCAGGGACTCCCACAAATGCATTTCTAAATCATTGCAAAGGTAAAGTGGGTGTGATACATTTCACCACCAGGTCTTCCTACCTCCCTTTCAGGTGTATTTACACAAAGTTTTTCGAGGCAAAAGCTGAAAAGAAAAAAAAGATTACATGCAAAGCAAAAAAGGATGACCTGGCCTGGATTCAAACCAGGGATTCCCGCAAATACCTTGTTCAGCAAACATCCCAAGCAATGTGGATGTGATACATTTCACCACCAGGTCTTATTCCTCTTTCAAAGGTGTATTTATACTAGACTTTCTTGCTGTAAAAAACAACAAAAGAAAGCTGCAGAGGATGAAGAATGACCTGGCCCGGATTCGAACCGGGGACCTCCCGCAAAGGCATCAAGCTTTGCATAGGCAGAGTGGGTATGATACATTTCACCACCAGGTCTTCCTACCTCTTGCAATAGGTTGTATTTATACTTGACTTTTCGAAAGGCAAAAAAACTGAAGGAAAAATTAAATTAAATTGAAAGCAAAAAAGGATAACCTGGCCCAGACTCGAACTGGGGACTCTCACAAATACACTATTTTCGACAATACCCAAGCAATGTGGATGTGATGCCTTTCACCACCAGGTCTTCCTGCCTCCCTTTCAAAAGTGTATTTATACTAGACATTTCTTGTCGTAAAACTGAAGGAAAAATTAAATTAAATTGAAAGCAAAAAAGGATGACCTGGCCCGGATTCGAACCAGGGATTCCCACAACAACTGAATTCAACCAAATGCAGGAAAAGTGGACATGATACATTTCACCACCAGGTCTTCCTGCCTCCCTTTCAAAGGTGTATTTATACAGAGTTTTTGAAAGCAAAAAATGCGTGGGGAAAAAAAGATTACATGCAAAGCAAAGCAGAAAAAGATGACCTGGCCCGGACTCGAACCAGGGATTCCCACAACAGAAGATTTCAACGTTAATATAGAGTGGGTGTGATGCATTTCACCACCAGGTCATATTTCCCCAGGTTCATAGGCTGTATTTATGCTAGACTTTTTGTTGTAAAAACTGAGTGAGAAAAAAAATGGATGAGAATGAACATGACCTGACCCGGGTTTGAACTGGGGATTCCCACACATGGGTCGGATGGTTATGCAACATCAAGGGTGGGTGTGATACATTTCACCACCAGGTCTTATTATTCCTCCTCACGAGGTGTATTTATACTAGACTTTTTGTCGTAAAAACTGAAGGAAAAAAAGGATTAAATTGAAACCGATTCCATGACCTGGCCCGGGCTCGAACCGGGGATTCCCACAAATGCATTGATCCATTTCAACTAGGGCAGGTGTGATTCATTTCACCACCAGGTCATATTCCCCTATGTTCATAGGCTGTATTTATGCTCGGCTTTTTGGATGCAGTTTAAAAAATAGAACATAACAAAGGATATGACCTGGCCCGGATTCGAACCGGAGATTTCCACCAACATTTCCAACAAGCATAGGCAGAGTGGGCATGATACATTTCACCACCAGGTCTTGTTATCCCTCGTTATAAGGTGTATTTATACTGACTTTTCGGAGGCAAAGATGCAGGGGAAAAAAGATTAAATTGAAAGCAGAAAAGGATAACCTGGCCTGGATTCAAACTGGGGACTCCCACAAGTACTTTAGAAAAGAGTTCAGTGAGGCAAAGTAGGTGTGATACATTTCACCACCAGGTCTTTCTATCTCCCTTTCAAAGGTGTATTTATGTGAGAGTTTTTGCTGTAAAAAGAGACGTAGAAATTGATAGGAAAAAATTGTATGAAGAAATACGGATGACCTGGCCCGGACTCGAACCGGGGACCCCCACAAATACACTATTTTTGACAATACCCAAGCAATGTGGATGTGATGCCTTTCACCACCAGATCTTCCTACCTCCTCTCATAAGGTGTATTTATACTAGACTTTTTGTTGTAAAAACTGGAGGAAAAAAAATTACATGCAAAGCAAAGCAAAAAAAGATGACCTGGCCCGGATTCGAACCAGGGATTCCCACAAATACATGTCCTACATAGTTATGCCTCAGGCAAAGCAGGTGTGATTCATTTCACCACCAGGTCTTTCTACTTCTCTTCCCAAGGTGTATTTATACTAGACTTTGTTGTTGTAAAAACTGAAGGAAGAAAAATTACATGCAAAGCAAAAAAGAATGACCTAACCCAGATTCAAACTGGGGACTCTCACAAATACACTATTTTCGACAATACCCAAGCAATGTGGATGTGATGCCTTTCACCACCAGGTCTTATTTCCCCTCTTTAGAAGGTATATTTATACTAAATGTTTTGTATGCAAAAAAAGGAAGATGGCCAAAAAAAGAGCTGGAAAATGGCATGACCTGGCCCGGATTCGAACCAGGGACCCCCACACACAGATATAGAATCTCAATAGGCAGAGTGGGTGTGATTCATTTCACCACCAGGTCATATTCCCCACTCTAACAAGGTGTATTTATACAGACTTTTTGGAGGCAAAAACCTGCCAAGGAAAAAAAAGATTAAATTGAAAGCAAAAAAGGTTGACCTAGCCCGGATTCAAACTGGGGACTCTCAGAAAAATCTAGTTACAGCCGAAATTAAAGTGAGTGTGATTCATTTCACCACCAGGTCTTGTTTCCTGCTGTTATAAACTGTATTTATACAGAGTTTTTGGGGGCAAAAATGAGTGGAGGGAAAAAAGGTTACATTGAAAGCAATGCAGTATTAATGACCTGACCTGGACTCGAACCAGGGACTCCCACAACACGTAGTCTCCGAATTGAAGGAGGGTAGATGTGATACATTTCACCACCAGGTCATATTCCCTCTTTTCACGAGGTGTATTTATACTGACTTTTTGTCGTAAAATGCTTGGGAAAAATTAAATTAAATTGAAAGCAAAAAAGGATGATCTGGCCCGGACTCGAACTGGGGATTCCCACAAATGCATTGTAAAATGAAGTCATAGTAAGAGTGGGTGTGATACCTTTCACCACCAGGTCATATTCCCTACTCTAACAAGGTGTATTTATACTGACTTTTCAGAGGGAAAATGCACGAGAAAAAAAACATCCTGAAGAACGAATGACCTGACCCGGACTTGAACCAGGGACTCCCATAAAACTCACTTGGAATTGAGCAAGGCAGAGTGGGCATGATTCATTTCACTACCAGGTCTTGTTATCCCTCTTTATAAGGTATATTTATACAGAGGTTTTGGGGGCAAACACTGAGTGAGAAAGAAAAATGGACAGGAAAAACTACGAATGACCTGACCCGGATTCAAACTGGGGATCCCCACAAAACCTATCAGAAGTGCTGTGAGGCAGAGTGGGTGTGATACATTTCACCACCAGGTCATATTCCCCCTCTTTAGAAGGTGTATTTATACTGGACTTTCTGGGGCCGCATCAAATAAATCTATGTGTGATGGGATCAATGGCAACTTGGCAACTGCGACGGAGATCTCGTTCCTATACAGTCTCGTTATCTGTGATTGTGATTGCACCTTTGTGCCCTTTTATGCTAGCCCCAGCGTTATTCTCGGAGATGATGCATTTTGTATTCAGATTTGATTGAGAGAGTCGGCGACTCAGTTGCACCGAAAATTCGTGCAATCACAATCACATTGCAGTGAGTGGGTCTGGACTCTGGACTGTGTTTTAGTGGGACAGGACAGGAATAAGGGTGTTGGGAGGGTGGTATGTTGCGGTTGATAGATAGTAGTATCCACAGCCCTCGAATATTCGTCAAAACAAGTAATCTCGTCGCTCTAAGGATCGAATTACAGTAGATGTAGATGTCTCGGCATCCAAACAAAATAAAAATAAAAAAGATACCTCAGACTGAAGAAGAATGACCTGGCCCGGACTCGAACCGGGGACCCCTACGAATATTTCTCTTTCAGTCCCGGCAGGCAAAGCAGGTGTGATACATTTCACCACCAGGTCTTCCTGCCTCTCTTTCAAAGGTGTATTTATGCTAGACTTTTTTTGTCGTAAAATGCACGGGATAAAAAAAAAATATTAAATTGAAAGCAAAAAAGGATGACCTGGCCCAGACTCGAACCGGGGATTCCCGCAAATTATTTGACTACCAACAAGTAGAGTGGGTGTGATTCATTTCGCCACCAGGTCTCCTACTTCCTCTCATAAGGTGTATTTATACTAGACTTTTTTTGTCGTAAAAACTGAAGGAAAAAAAAAATGGAAACAATTCAAGAATGACACAGATTTGAACCACAACAACTGAGTTCAGCCAAATGCAGAAAAAGTGGACATGATACATTTCACCACCAGGTCTTCCTACCTCCCTTCCAAAGGTGTATTTATACCAGACTTTTTTGTCCTAAAAAATGCGTAAGAGAAAAAAAATGTAAACACACAAAGGATATGACCTGGCCAGGACTCGAACCGGGGACTCACACAAAACTGGTCGGCAGTTCTGTAAGGCAGAGTGGGTGTGATACATTTCACCACCAGGTCTTCCTACCTCCTCTCATAAGGTGTATTTATACTAGATTTTCTTGTCACAAAAACTGAAGGAAAAAAACTACATGCAAGCAACGATAGGATGACCTGGCCCAGACTCGAACCGGGGACTCCCATAAAACCTCAGGAATTTCGAACCAGAAGTGGAATCAGTGTGATTCATTTCACCACCAGGTCTTCCTGCCCCCTCATAGGCTGTATACTAGACTTTCTTGCTGTAAAATGCATGAGAAAAAAAAACCCAAACTAAAGAAGAATGACCTGGCCCAGATTCGAACTGGGGATTCCCACACATGCATTGTCGAACAAAGTCATAGTAAGAGTGGATGTGATACATTTCACCACCAGATCATTATTACCCCTCTTTATAAGGTGTATTTATGCTAGGCTTTTTGGAGGCAAAAAAATTGAGTGAGAAAAAAAAATAGACGAGAATGATCAATGACCTGGCCCGGGTTCGAACCGGGGACTCCCACAAAACTGGTTGGCAGTTCTGTAAGGCAAATAGGTGTGATACATTTCACCACCAGATCATTATCCCCTCTCTTTCATAGGTGTATTTATACTTGATTTTTGTCGTAAAAACTGAAAGAAAAAAAGATTACATTGAAACCAACACATGACCAGACCCGGGTTTGAACCGGGAACCCCCACAAATGAATTATTTATGCTAGCTCCAACTAGGGTGGGTGTGATGCCTTTCACCACCAGGTCTTGTTATCCCTATTTATAAGGTGTATTTATACTTGACTTTTCGAAAGGTGAAAAAATGCATGGGAAAAAAAGATTATTGAGAAAGACTGCATGACCTGACCTGGATTTGAACCAGGGACTCCCACAAATGCATTTGTAAATCATTGCAAAGGTAAAGTGGATGTGATACATTTCACCACCAGGTCTTGGTATCCCTCTCATAGGCTGTATTTATACTAGACTTTTCGGAGGCAAAAAATGCACAAGAAAAAAAAATACCACCAAGAATGACAATGACCTGGCCCAGATTCAAACCAGGGACCTCCCGCAAATACAACAACCACCAATCCGATAAGGCAAACAGGCATGATTCCTTTCACCACCAGGTCTTCCTGTGTTCCTTCCAAAGGTGTATTTATGCTAGACTTTCTTGCTGTAAAAAATGGGAAAAAAATATACAAACCTGATCGAACATGACCTGGCCCAGATTCGAACCGGGGACCCCTACAAATACTTTTCATTCAGCCATGGCAAGCAAAGCAGATGTGATACATTTCACCACCAGGTCTTCCTGCCTCCCTTATCAAGGTGTATTTATACTTGACATTTCTTGTCATAAAAACTAAAGGAAAAAAGATTAAATTGAAAGCAAAAAAAAGATGACCTGGCCCGGATTTGAACCGGGGATCCCCACAAAGGCACTCCTTCAATCATATTAAGAGTGGGTGTGATACATTTCACCACCAGGTCTTCCTGCCTTCCTTTCAAAGGTGTTTTTATACTGACTTTTCGGAGGCAAAAAAAATGTGTAAGAGAAAAAAATACAAACACAACAAAAGAATGACCTGGCCCGGATTTGAATCAGGGATTCCCACAAAACGCACTTAGAGTTGAGCGAGGCAGAGTGAGTGTGATACATTCCACCACCAGGTCATATCTCCCCTCTTTAGAAGGTGTATTTAGGCTAGACTTTTGAAAGGCAAAAAATGCGTGGGGAAAAAAAGATTAAATTGAAAGCAAAAAAGGATGACCTGGCCCAGATTAGAACTGGGAGCCTCCCACAAATGAACGATATCAATCTACTTCAACTAGGGTGGGTGTGATGCATTTCACCACCAGGTCATTACCCTCCACTCTAACAAGATGTATTTATACTGGAATTTTTGAAAGGTGAAAAAAATGCACGGGATAAAAAACTTAACGACCAGCAGATGACCTGACCTGGGTTCGAACCAAGGATTCCCACAAATGCATTTGTAAATCATTGCAAAGGTAAAGTGGGTGTGATGCCTTTCACCACCAGGTCTTGTTATCCCTCTTTATAAGGTGTATTTATACTGGACTTTCTGGGGCCGAATCAAATAAATCTATGTGTGATGGGATCAATGGCAACTTGGCAACTGCGACGGAGATCTCGTTCCTATACAGTCTCGTTATCTGTGATTGTGATTGCACCTTTGTGCCCATTTATGCTAGCCCCAGCGTTATTCTCGGAGATGATGCACCTTTGTATTCAGATTTGATTGAGAGAGTCGGCGACTCAACTGCCCCGAAAATTGGAGCAATCACAATTGCAGTGGGTGGGTCTGGACTGTGTTTTAGTAGGACAGGAATAAGGGTGTTGGGAGGGTGGTATGTTGCATACCCAGTCTGAGTCAAACACGGAACATCTTGCGTGTGGCCATGGAAAGGAAAATCAAGGTTAAATTTGGGTTAAATCAAAAAAAAAAATTGGAACAGACCCAAGAATGACCTGGCCCAGATTCGAACCGGGGACCCCTACGAATATTTCTCTTTCAGCCCCGGCAGGCAAAGCAGGTGTGATTCATTTCACCACCAGGTCATTATTCCCCCTCTTTGGAAGGTGTATTTATGTGAGAGTTTTGGCTGTAAAAAGAGACATAAAAATTGATAGGAAAAAATTGTATGAAAAAATCGGGATGACCTGGCCCGGATTCGAACCAGGGACTTCCATTACAAGATACAAGTGCACGAAGGCAAGGTGGGTGTGATTCATTTCACCACCAGGTCTTCCTGCCTTCCTTTCATAGGTGTATTTATCCTTGACTTTTTGTTGTGAACACTGGGTCAAAAAAAATAAAAGCTATAGGTGGAAAACCAGATGACCTAGCCCGGATTCGATCTGGGGACCTCCCGCAAATGCACAAAGGTTTACATAGGCAAAGCAGGTGTGATACATTTCACCACCAGGTCATATTCCCCCTCTTTAGAAGGTGTATTTATACTTGACTTTTTGTTGCAAAAACTGAAGGAAAAAAAAAGACTGGAAACAATTCAAGAATGACGTGGCCCGGACTCAAACCGGGGACCCCCACACACAGATATAGAATCTCAGTAGGCAGAGTGGATGTGATACCTTTCACCACCAGGTCATATTCCCCCTCTTTAGAAGGTGTATTTATGCTGGACTTTTTGTAGTGAAAAATGAGTGGGAGGCAAAAAAAACCATCAGCAAATGAGAAATGACCTGACCCAGGTTTGAACCAGGGACCTCCACAACACACTATCGGGCAACTGATAGGAGGGTGGGTAGGTGTGATTCATTTCACCACCAGGTCTTATTACCCCACTCTAACAAGGTGTATTTATACTAGACTTTTGTCGTAAAAACTGAGTGGGAAAAAAAATGGATGAGAAATTCAAAGCAAAAAAGGATGACCTGGCCCGGGGTCGAACCGGGGACTCTCAGAAATATCTAGTTAGAGTCGAATTAAAGTGAGTGTAATTCATTTCACCACCAGGTCTTGTTTCCTGCTGTTATAAACTGTATTTATACAGAGTTTTTGGGGGCAAAAATGAGTGGAGGGAAAAAAGGTTACATTGAAAGCAATGCAGTATTAATGACCTGACCTGGACTCGAACCAGGAACTCCCACAACACGTAGTCTCCAAATTGAAGGAGGGTAGATGTGATACATTTCACCACCAGGTCATATTCCCCCTCTTTAGAAGGTGTATTTATGTGAGAGTTTTTGCTGTAAAAAGAGACATAAAAATTGATAGAAAAAATTGTATGAAGAAATTCGGATGACCTGACCCGGGTTCGAACCAGGGACTCCCATAAAACCTCAGGAATTTCGAACCAGAAGTGGAATCAGTGTGATTCATTTCACCACCAGGTCTTATTATCGTGGGTTATGGGCTGTATTTATACTGACTTTTTGGATGCAGTTTTAAAAAATATGAACACGACAAAGGATATGACCTGGCCCGGATTCGAACCAGGAATCTCCCACAAATGCATTGTCAAACAAAGTCATAGCAAGAGTGGGTGTGATTCATTTCACCACCAGGTCATATTCCCCAGGTTCACAAGGTGTATTTATACAGAGTTTTTGAAAGCAAAAAATGCGTGGGGAAAAAAAATACATGCAAAGCAAAAAAGGATGACCTGACCCAGATTCGAACCAGGGATTCCCACTGATGCTGGCGCTATTTTTCAACAACAATGGGTGTGATACATTTCACCACCAGGTCTCATTCCTCACTCTTCACAAGGTGTATTTATACTAGATGTTTTGTATGCAAAAAAAGGAAGATGGCCAAAAAAAGAGCTGGAAAATGGCATGACCTGACCCAGATTCAAACCGGGGACTCCCACAAACAATTTTCCAAAGAATATATAACTGTGATGGGTGTGATTCATCTCACCACCAGGTCTTATCCCCCACTCTAACAAGCGGTATTTATACCAGCCATTCTTGCTGTAAAATGAGCGGAAGACAAAAAAAGTTCCTTCACATGGCCCATAACCTGACCCAGATTCGAACTGGGGACCCCCACAAATCATTGATCATCCATTACTGCAACTAGAGTGGGTGTGATACATTTCACCACCAGGTCTTATTCTTCACTGTCATCAGTGGTATTTATACTAGACTTTTTGCGGTAAAAACTGAGCGAGAAAAAAAGAATGGCCGAAGCTAGTCAATGACCTGACCCAGACTCGAACCAGGGATTCCCGCAAATTATTTGACACCAAATGCAAGTAGAGTGGGGGTGGTTCATTTCACCACCAGGTCATATTCCCCCTCTTTAGATGGTATATTTATACTAGACTTTTTGGAAGCAAAAATACATGGGACAGGGCAAAAAAAAATGTGTGAAGTGGAAATAAATGACCTGGCCCAGATTTGAACTGGGGATACCCACAGATATACTTCCATTCGCATACACAGAGTGGGTGTGATACATTTCACCACTAGGTCTTCCTGCCTCCCACAATAGGTTGTATTTATACTGGACTTTTCAAAAGGCAAAAAAAAAAGCATGGGAAAAAGATTAAACTGAAAGCAAAAAAGGATGACCTGGCCTGGATTCAAACCAGGAATCTCCCACAAATGCATTGTAAAACGAAGTCATAGTAAGAGTGGGTGTGATTCATTTCACCACCAGGTCATATTCCCCCTCTTTAAAAGGTGTATTTATGTGAGAGTTTTGTATGCATAAGAGAAAAAGAATGCCCGAAGCTAGTCAATGACCTGACCCGGACTCGAACCAGGGATTCCCACAAATACAGATATTACATACCCCGCCAGGCAAAGTAGGTGTGATGCATTTCACCACCAGGTCATATTCCCCCTCTTTAGAAGGTGTAGACTTTTTGTTGTGAACACTGGGTCAAAAATATAAAAGCTATAAGTGGAAAAATGCATGACCTAGCCCAGATTCGAACCAGGAACTCCCATAAAACTCACTTAGAATTGAGCGAGGCAGAGTGGATGTGATACATTTCACCACCAGGTCTTATTATCCCTCTTTAGAAGGTGTATTTATACTAGACTTTCAGCCAACTTGACCACAATTCTTTATGGAAAATAAAATAAACCAAACACAGGTACTGGAATATGACAGTCCTGAGTCCGAGATGTCAAATAATCAAATAATCGAATTTGAACAGAAGAAAAAAAGTACAACCTGACCCGGGTTTGAACCAGGAACCTCCCACAAATGACTTGATGATATTAACTTTAACTAGAGTGGATGTGATACATTTCACCACCAGGTCATATTCCCTCTTTTCACGAGGTGTATTTATACTAGACCTTCTTGCTGTAAAATCTGAAGGAAAAAAAATTATATGCAAAGCAAAAAAAGGATGACCTGGCCCGGATTTGAACTAGGGATTCCCACCACATAGCATTACTCGCTCTTCAAGTAGATTAGGTGTGATTCATTTCACCACCAGGTCTTTCTGCCTCCCTTTCAAAGGTGTATTTATACTAGACTTTTTGTCGAAGGAAAAAAAAAATTACATGCAAAGCAATGCAGTATTAATGACCTGGCCCGGACTCGAACCAGGGATTCCTACAAATAAACCATCAAGCCCAATCCTGACATAGGCAGAGTAGGTGTGATTCATTTCACCACCAGGTCTTATTCTTCCCCTTTCAAATATTTATACCAACTTTTTAGAGGAAAAAAATTTGCAATGCAATGAGACAAGGACCTGACCCGGATTCGAACCAGGAACACCTACAAGTACTTTGGAAGGAAGTTATCAGACAGAGTGGGTGTGATCCATTTCACCACCAGGTCTTAATCCCTCTCTATAAAAGGTGTATTTATGTGAGAGTTTTTGAAAGGTGAAAAAAATGCATGGGAAAAAAGCTCGAAATGAAGAATTAATAACCTGACCTGGATTTGAACCAGGGACTCCCACAACTCCTGATAGGCAGAAGCGATAGGTGAAGTGGGTGTGATGCATTTCACCACCAGGTCTTATTATCATGGGTTATGGGCTGTATTTATACAGAGATTTCGGAGGGAAAATGCACGGGATAAAAAAGAAGATTTGCAGACAGTGCATGACCTGGCCCGGATTCGAACCAGGGACCTCCCGTAAATACGACGACCAACAATCCTATAAGGTAAACAGGTGTGATACATTTCACCACCAGGTCTTAATCCCTCCCTTTCAAAGGTGTATTTATACAGTTTTTGTTGTAAAAAAAGACATAAAAATTGGTAGAAAAGATTATTGAGAAAAACTGCATGACCTGACCCGGATTCGAACCAGGAACACTTACAAGTACTTTGGAAGAAAGTTATCAGACAGAGTGGGTGTGATCATTTCACCACCAGGTCTTATTATCCCTCTTTATAAGGTGTATTTATGTTAGCTTTTCGGAGGCAAAAAGAAAATAATAGGAGGGGGGCCAAGAAAAAAGCTGAAATAATTGACAGTGAATGTGGCCCTAACTTGAACCAGGGATTCCCGCAAATTATTTGACACCAAATGCAAGTAGAGTGGGTGTGATTCATTTCACCACCAGGTCTCCCTACCTCCCTTTCAAAGGTGTATTTATGCTAGACTTTTCGAAAGGCGAAAAAAAATGCATGGGAAAAAAGCTCGAAATGAAGAAATAATAACCTGACCTGGATTTGAACCAGGGACTCCCACAACTCCGAATAGGCAGAATTGATAGGTGAAGTGGGTATGATTCATTTCACCACCAGATCATTATTCCTCCTCTTCTCAAGGTGTATTTATACTAGATTTTTTGTCGTAAAAACCGAGTGGGAAAAAAATATTAAATTGAAACAAAAAAAAAAAGGACAACCTAGCCTGGATTCGAACCAGGGATTCCCACAAACACTATTTTCATAGCTGTGCTAAACAAAGTAGGTGTGATTCATTTCACCACCAGGTCATATTACCATGGGTGATGAACTGTATTTATACTAGATTTTTGGGTCGTAAAAATGCACGGGAAAAAAGATTACATGCAAAGCAAAAAGTATGACCTGGCCTGGACTCGAACCAGGGACTCCCACAAATACGTATTTCAACAATGTTCTGAGCAATGTGGATGTGATGCCTTTCACCACCAGGTCTTCTTCCACACTCTAACAAGGTGTATTTATACTAGACTTTTTGTCGTAAAAGTGCATGGGAAAAAAAGATTACATGCAAAGCAAAAAAAAAAAGATGACCTGACCCAGACTCAAACCAGGGACCTCCCACAAACATCTCACCACTAACAATAAGTAGGGTGGATGTGATGCATTTCACCACCAGGTCTTTCTACCTCCCTTTCAAAGGTGTATTTATATTACACTTTTCAGGGACAAAAAATTGAGTGAGAAAAAAAAATGGACGAGAATGATCAATGACCTGACCCAGATTCGAACAGGGAACCCCTACAAAACCCATTTGGGATTGAGCGAGGCAGGGTAGGTGTGATGCCTTTCACCACCAGGTCATATTCCCTCTTTTCACGAGGTGTATTTATACTAGACTTTCTTGCTGTAAAATGCATAGGAAAAAAAAGATTAAATGGAAAGCAAATGATGAATGACCTGGCCCGGACTCGAACCAGGGATTCCCACAACAGAAGATTTCAATGTTAATATAGAGTGGGTGTGATGCATTTCACCACCAGGTCATTTATTCCCCCAGGTTCATATGGTGTATTTATACATATTTTCGGAGGCAAACACTGAAGGAAAAAAAAATTACATGCAAAGCAATGCAGTATTGATGACCTGACCTGGACTCGAACCAGGGACCCCCACAAGAATTAGTATGGCAATTCAGGCAGAGTGGATGTGATACATTTCACCACCAGGTCTTCCTACCTCCCTTTCAAAGGTGTATTTATACATGACTTTTTGTCGTAAAATGCTTGGGAAAAAAAGGTTAAATTGAAAGCAAAAAAGGATGACCTGGCCTAGACTCAAACCAGGGATTCCCACCACAGTGCATTATCATTGCAAAGGTAAAGTGGGTGTGATACATTTCACCACCAGGTCTTATTATCATGGGTTGTGGGCTGTATTTATACTGACTTTCTTGCTGCAAAAATGCAGGAGAGTGCCAAAAAACAAAGTCTACGGCAAGGGTATGACCTGACCCAGACTCGAACCAGGAACACCCACAAATACCTTGTTCGACATACCCCAAGCAATGTTGACATGATGCCTTTCACCACCAGGTCATATTCCCCAGGTTCACAAGCTGTATTTATACTGACTTTGTTGTTGTAAAAACTGAAGGAAAAAAAATTACATGCAAAGCAAAAAAGCTGACCTAACCCAGATTCAAACTGGGGACTCCCACAAACAATACTAAGGCCCTCCGGGCACCCCTGGTACCTCTTTCCGGACCAGGTACCCGTACACCAGATTTGTTTGTCAATTCTATGATATCATATTCCGAGAAACTTGAAAATGGCTCAAAGATTCCCTCGGTCCCGCTTGCGCGTGCGCGCAAGCGGTGACCAGCTCACATCGAGCCGGCAGATGCCAGACCTGATTTGGGAATGATACAGTGTTGAATCTTCATTGTTTGAGTTTCTACTGGAGAGGAAAGTCGCTTTCAGTAGGAATATCTTTTGGATTTAATATTGTCCTTGAATTAATGAACAGCGGGCCATGCTATTTGTGTGAGGTACGAGCTAGTCTCATTTACAGACGCTAAAACAAAATGGTGCTCGTACCTCACATGTTGTACTCTGTTGTAAACATCGAGCGACTGGTGGCCGACTTATTTCAAATCACAAAACAATTCAGATGCTGGTATGCATTCCAGAAGGGGTTTTTCATGAATGCGAAGTCTCATTAGGGTGTTTCAGACATCCCGATTTGAGGCCCAACTTGGGTCCCAACTTCGGACCCAACTTCACTCGAAGTTGGAACTTGAAATAGTTCGGGAACGAAGTTGGATGTCAAGTCGGCCATCGGACCACGACTTGACATCCAACTTCGACCCCAACTTCAAGTTCCAACTTCACCGAACCAATTTGGGGCGGCCGTTCTGCATCCCGGGACAAAAACATATCAAGTTGAGTCTTGAGTTGGGCACGAAGTTGGGACCCAAGTTGGGATGAAAAAGGAGATGTCTGAAACACCCTATTGGTATTTACTAGCATAAATTGAGCAAAATTTCCCAGCAAATCGCGACGGCAGAGTTGAAGAACCCCGATTCGGACTTTGATGGCTCAATGGATGGCAAATCTGGTCTTTTATTCCGCGAGAATGGAAGTTGAAAACAAAGGGTCTGAAGAGAGATTTGGGGTCTGACCTAGATTTAAATGGCCTTTGTCTCTCAAAGTTTGGGGATGGGAGTCCTTGAAGTTCTAAATAGGCATGCCAATGAGTAAATGAGTTTCTATCTACCATTTGATCGATAGAGGCGCACACCTGCGAGAGTGCCCGAGCGGCTCTGTTTTTGGTCCATAAAAGGATTTATCCTCGCTATTTAGTTTTTTATTGTAGGCGGTGGGTGGGGCTGAAGACGACACAGCGGGAAGAAGAGGGAAGGGCGAGTGACGATGGCCAGGTTGCAGGCACCATACATCAGTTTCGGGGGGACAGACAGGAGACAGGGGACTGGGAGAGGTTTTTGAGATATTTATTTATCTATTTAATTTCGAGAATCCCACTGATGGCATCGGGCCAGGAGGCTGAGAAAGGGTTTTTGAGCGTACATTTAATTAATTTTGAGGATTTCGTTGATGCGATCATTGATGGTCGTGATTTGGAGATTTTACAATTCGCGTCTGAGACCTGGGTCCGACCCGTACCAGGAACTCAGGAGAGCCGGATTATTAGGTCAGGAACCAGGAGTTTATAATTGTTCGGAGCAGTTAATTAATTATTTTCGAGAATTTCCGTGATGGGATCAGTGATGGTCGTGATTTGGAGATTCGACAATTCGCGTTTGAGACCTGGGTCCGTAACCGGTACAGGAATTTATTGACCAAACATACAACTGTGATGGGTATGATTCATTTCACCACCAGGTCATTATCACTGCGGCGATCAAAGAATATTACCGGAGGAAAAAGAGCCTAGAACTATTATGTCAGATTTACGGCCCAAATATTGCCTGAGATAAGATATCGGTGATAGCCTGGACATTACCTGTCGCATCTCCTCCGGAAATAGTCCGGCTGATTGCCGAGGTAAAATTCTGACTTTTACTTTCCTTTGTTCTTTCCTTTGTTATGTAAAAGTCCGACTTTTACCTCAGGAAACAATCAGCCTATTACCTGAAGAGATCTGACAGGTAATATCCAGGCTGTCACTGCTGTCTTATCTCTGGTAATAGTTGGGCCGTAAATTGAATATGATAGTTCTAGGCCCTTTTTCCTCCGGTAATATTTTTTGATCGCTGCAGTGTATTCCCCCTCTTCACGAGGCGTATTTATACTAGACTTTTTTTGTCGTAAAAACTGAAAGAGAAAAAGATTACATGCAAAGCAAAAGGATGACCTGGCCCGGATTCAAACCAGGGACCCCCACAAATGTACCACCAACTTCAAGTTCAACTAGAGTGGATGTGATGCATTTCACCACCAGGTCTTCCTACCTCCCTTTCAAAGGTGTATTTATACTAGACTTTCTTGCTGTAAAATGCATGGGAAAAAAAAGATTAAATGGAAAGCAAATGATGAATGACCTGGCCTGGATTCGAACCGGAGAACTCCTACATATAGAGAAGGAGGCCTGTTATAAAGCACAGGTGTGATACATTTCACCACCAGGTCATTATTCCCTCTCTTCCCAAGGTGTATTTATGCTACATTTTTTGAAGCAGAGGTAGTACAAGAAAAAAATATTTGAGCTGACTCAAGAATGACCTGACCTGGATTTGAACCAGGGATTCCCACAAAACGCACTTAGAGTTGAGTGAGGCAGAGTGGGTGTGATACATTTCACCACCAGGTCACATTATCCCTCTTTAGAATGTGGATTTATGTGAGATTTTTCTGAGGCGGAGGAATGAGTGGGAAAAAAATTAAATTGAAAGCAAAAAAGGATGACCTAGCCTGGATTTGAACCAGGGACTCCCACAAACATCTCACCACTAACAATAAGTAGAGTGGATGTGATGCATTTCACCACCAGGTCTTCCTACCTCCCTTCTCAAGGTGTATTTATACGAGACTTTTTCGGAGGGAAAAAAAGCCCATAAGTAAAAAATGATGACCTGGCCCGGACTCAAACCGGGGACTCCCACAGAACACCATGACCTGAAAAACAGGCAAAGCAGGTGTGATTCATTTCACCACCAGGTCTTCCTACCTCCCTTTCAAAGGTGTATTTATACTGGACTTTCTTGCTGTAAAAGATGCATGGGAAAAAAAGATCAAATTGAAGGCAAAAAAGGATGACTGACCCAGATTCAAACTGGGGATTCCCACACATGGGTTGGATAGTTATGCAACATCAAGGGTGGGTGTGATACATTTCACCACCAGGTCATATTCCCCCTCTTTAGAAGGTGTATTTATACTAGACTTTTTGTCGTAAAAACTGAGTGAGAAAAAAAAATGGATGAGGATGAACATGACCTGACCCAGATTCGAACCGGGACCCCCACAAATAACACATCAGAACACACTTCAACTAGGGTGGGTATGATTCATTTCACCACCAGGTCTTTCTACCTCCCTTCTCAAGGTGTATTTATACTAGACTTTCAGCCAACTTGACCACAATTCTTTGCAGAAGATTAAATAAAATAAAATAAACAAGGGTACTGGAGTATGGCAGCCCGAGATGTCAAATAATCGAATTTGAACAGAAGAAAAAAGTATGACCTAGCCTGGATTTGAACCAGGGATTCCCACAAACACTATTTTCATAGCTGTGCTAAACAAAGTAGGTGTGATTCATTTCACCACCAGGTCTTCCTACCTCCCTTTCCAAGGTGTAGATTTTGTTGTAAAAAAAGACATAAAAATTGGTAGGAAAGATTATTGAGAAAAATTGCATGACATGACCCGGACTTGAACCAGGGACCCCCACAGACACAGATATAGAATCTCAATAGGCAGAGTGGGTGTGATACATTTCACCACCAGGTCATATCCCTCTTTTCACGAGGTGTATTTATACTAGACTTTCTTGCTGTAAAATGCACGGGAAAAAAAAAGATTAAATGGAAAGCAAATGATGAATGACCTGGCCTGGATTCGAACCAGGGATTCCCACAAATTACCACAATACACCAAATGCAAGTAGAGTGGGTGTGATGCCTTTCACCACCAGGTCTTCCTACCTCCCGCAATAGGCTGTATTTATACTAGAGATTTTGTTGTAAAAAAAGACATAAGAACTGGTAGGAAAAATTCCTTGAAACCGACTCCATGACCTGACCCAGGTTTGAACCGGGAATTCCCACAACATCTAAATGCTTGGTGAAAGCAGAGTGGGTATGATTCATTTCACCACCAGGTCTTATTTCCCCAGATTCATAGGCTGTATTTATGCTAGATTTTTTGTATGCAAAAAAAGAAAATAGGATAGGGGCCAAAAAAAAAGCTGGAACAAAGAATGATCTGGCCTGGGTTCAAACCAGGGATCCCCACAAACATCTAGCCACCAATAATTCGTAGAGTGGGTGTGATGCCTTTCACCACCAGGTCATATTCCCTCTTTTCACGAGGTGTATTTATACTGACTTTTTGTAGTGAAAAAACATGGCCCAACAGATATGACCTAACCCGGGTTTGAACCAGGGATTCCCACCACCAAGCATTGGCATGGCTAAGGTAAAGTAGGTGTGATACCATTCACCACCAGGTCTTGTTATCCCTCTTCACAAGGTGTATTTATACTAGATTTTTTGTATGCAAAAAAGAAAATAGGAGAGGGGCCAAAAAAAAAGCTGGAACAAAGAATGACCTGACCCAGACTTGAACCAAGGATTCCCACAAATACATTATTGAATCACCTGTTAGTAAGAGTGGGTGTGATACATTTCACCACCAGGTCATATTCCATCCTCCCACAAAGGTGTATTTATACTGGACTTTTTGTCGTGAAAACTGAAGGAAAAAAACATTACATGCAAAGCAAAAAAGGATGACACAAATACCTATTTCAACAATACCCCAACACAATGTGGATGTGATTCATTTCACCACCAGGTCATGCTTCCTGCTGTTATAAACTGTATTTATACAGAGTTTTTGTAGTGAAAAGTGAATGGGATAAAAAACTTAACAACCAGCGGAATCACTGCGTTTAAGACAAATCTAAGGCAATGCTGTCGAGGTCTGCCAGGTCACCTCGTCGGACCCTCAGACGAGGTTCGGTGAGTAGTGCTATAGAGTCTCATTATCTGTGACGACGACAGAGATCTCATTCCTATTCAGTCTCGTTATCTCTGATTGCGCCCTTTTATCCTAGGCTAGCACCAGTGTTATTCTCGGAGATGATGCACTTTGTATTCAGATTTGATTGAGAGAGTCAGCGACTCAACTGCTCCGAAAATTGGAGCAATCACAATTACAATTGCAGTGAGTGGGTCTGGACTCTGGACTGTGTTTTAGTGGGACAGGACAGGAATAAGGGTGTTGGGAGGGTGGTATGTTGCAATCTAAAAACCCAGTCCAAGTCAAACGCGGAACATCTTGCACATGCGTGTGGCCATGGAAAGAAAAATCAAGGTTAAGTGAAAGAAGAAAAAAAATCCTGAATACTCAAGGATGACCTGACCCGGATTCGAACTGGGAACCCCCACAAATATCCATCTACCCACCAGCAGGCAAAGCAGGTGTGATTCATTTTCACCACCAGGTCATTATTCCCCTCTTCACGAGGTGTATTTATGTGAGAGTTTTTGCTGTAAAAAAAGACATAAAAATTGACAGGAAAAAATTGGATGAAGAAAACCAGATGACCTGGCCCAGATTCGAACTGGGGACTCTCAGAAATATCTAGTTACAGCCGAAATTAAAGTGAGTGTGATTCATTTCACCACCAGGTCATTATTATCCCTCTTTAGAAGGTGTATATATACTTGACATTTCTTGTCGTAAAACTGAAGGAAAAATTAAATTAAATTGAGAGCAAAAAAGGACGACCTGGCCCAGATTCAAACCGGGGACCTCCCACAGGATTTTTGTGAAGCAGGATGGACAGTGGGTGTGATACATTTCACCACCAGGTCTTATTATCACTCTTTAGAAGGTGTATTTATACCACACTTTCAGCCAACTTGACCACAATTCTTTGCGGAAGATAAAATAAAATAAAATAAACAAGGGTACTGGAATATGGCAGTCCGAGATGTCAAATAATCAAATAATCGAATTTGGACAGAAGAAAAAAAGTACAACCTGACCCGGATTTGAACCAGGAGCCTCCCACAAATGATTTGATGGTGTGACTTTAACTAGAGTGGATGTGATACATTTCACCACCAGGTCTTACTACCTCCCGCAATAGGTTGTATTTATACTAGACTTTTTGTCATAAAATGCTTGGGAAAAAAATATTAAATTGAAAGCAAAAAAGGATGACCTGACCCGGGTTTGAACCAGGAACCTCCCACAAATGATTTGATGGTAGTAACTTTAACTAGAGTGGATGTGATACATTTCACCACCAGGTCATATCCTCTCTCTGTAGAAGGTGTATTTATGCTAGATTTTCTTGCTGCAAAATGTATGGGAAAAAAAAGATTAAATGGAAAGCAAAAAAGGATGGCCTGACCCGGACTCAAACCAGGGACTCCCATAAAACTCACTTAGAATTGAGCGAGGCAGGGTGGGTGTGATACATTTCACCACCAGGTTATACTCCCCCTCTTTCCAAGGTGTATTTATGCTACATTTTTTGAAGCGGAGGTAGTACAAGAAAAAAAAAATTGAGCCGACTCAAGAATGACCTGACCCAGACTCAAACCGGGAACTCTCACAAACAATTTATCGACCGAACGTATAACTGTGATGGGTATGATTCATTTCACCACCAGGTCTTATTCCCCAGTTTGTAAGCTGTATTTATACTGTCGTAAAAAAATAGGGGAAAAAAACAAAAGTTGAATCATGAGTGACCTGGCCTGGATTCAAACCAGGGATTCCCACAAAATGCATTTAGAATTCTGTGACACAGAATAGGTGTGATTCATTTCACCACCAGGTCATATTCCCCTCTTCACAAAGGTGTAGACTTTCTTGCTGTAAAAGCTGAAGGAAAAAAAGATTACATTGAAACCAACGCCATGACCTGACCCGGATTCGAACTGGGGATTCACACCACCAAGCATTGACATGGCGAAGGTAAAGAGGGGCGTGATACATTTCACCACCAGGTCTTATTACCTCTCTTCACCAGATGTATTTATACTGGACTTTTTTTGTTTTAAAAATGAATGGGAAAAAAATATTATATTGAAAGCAAAAAAGGATGACCTGGGCCAGATTTGAACCAGGAATTTCCACAAATGATTCATTGACAGGTACTATTTACATTCACCACCAGGTCTTCCTACCTCCTGCAATAGGCTGTATTTATACTGGATTTTTTGTATCCAAAAAAAGAAAATAGGACAGGGGCCAAAAACAGACCTGGAACAAAGAACGACCTGGCCCAGACTCAAACTGGGGACCCCCACAAATACATGTCCTGCATAGCTATGCCAGGCAAAGCAGGTGTGATTCATTTCACCAGCAGGTCTTATTCTGTTTCTTCAAGGTGTATTTATACAGACTTTTTGGATGCAGTTTTAAAAAATATGAACACGACAAAAGAATGAACTGGCCCAGATTCAAACTGGGGATTCCCACAAATGAATCATTGACGGTTACCGTAACTAGAGTGGGTGTGATTCATTTCACCACCCGTTCTGATCCCCTCCCTTTCAAAGGTGTATTTATACTAGACTTTTGCTGTAAAATGCATAAGAGAAAGAAAAAAAAGCACTTGAACCAATCAATGACCTGGCCCGGACTCAGACCAGGGACTCCTACAAAACTCATCTGGAGTGCATTGAGGCAGAGTGGGTGTGATGCATTTCACCACCAGGTTTCTCTACCCCCCTTCAAAAGGTATTTATGCTAGGGCAAAAATGCAATCTACTGGGACACATACGAGTAGTCTACCTCCAGCAAACAGTCCAATATAGGCAGTATTCTCCTGCCATCCGGTGGGGGGATAAGTGCATCTGCCTGTGTTCTATTTGTTGGTTCTTCTCCCCGGACTCCCGAATCAGGTCGAATGTTCATACTCCACCTAGATCTCGCTCCCGATAATCATGTTGTTTATCACACAATTTAATGCCATTTGAACTGTGTCCGGATTTGTCGAGTCTGGCAGCGGGCCGTGCTGCTTGTTGGCCTTACCAGCTTTATTCTTGTTCATTACCAGCTGAATTTACCATCATTTCCGTGAGACCCATTTTGTAATCGTCATCACGGATCGATCGGCGGCGTGGGAGAATTACATGTCACGAGTGATTTGTCACGCCTCCTTGGACGCCGCGGTTTCAGCGTTGGTTTCAGCCTCATCCTCCGGTTCCCTTCGCTGCATTGGAATCCTGAACTATTTGACATGCTTTGCTCATCCCTCGCTCATGCTCTGCACTGGGTCGTACATTCAAACACTTCAAGATCTTGTTCTTACATCCGAGTCCGACTCGAAGTCGGCGATCTCGTTCCACCAAGTTGCTGGACTGATCCCTCTGGTTACCCGTATTACTGCTCACTGAATTAGTGGGCACCATCGTCATCGCTGCCTGACCTGGGCAGAACGAGACGTATTCGCTTTTAGTGTATTCTTGAGAGCTTATTTTTTCACTCTGCAGATATTCTCGATCCACGTCATGGAACAAATACGCAGGGGACTCACCAAATAATTCTACAGTGCTTAGAGATAACTCCGCGACTGAACATCAATCGCCAAAGAATTGTGCCTTTTTATCTTGTTGATGTAGGATCTAGGCGAACGAAATCTTCCAATCCAACTCTCTCAACATCGGAAATCAGTCCGCCTAGCGTCTGCCACTGGACAGGACCGGCTTCTCAAAATATTTCATCAGTTCGACTACATCACGACTTTGAAAGGTCGGTCACAGTTCTGGCCGCTGCAATCCATTCTCCATTTCGAAAAATTACAAGCTACGCGCGAAGAATGCGTGATTAATACATCACTTCGTGTATGCAAACCCTTTCCTTCATCTCCAGGTTCCCCTTCAACCCACCCCTCGACGTCGAACGAGCTCGTCGATGATGACTTCAAACATCCCGGTCTCTCCTACGGACACATCAAAATGGGAAGGTCGTACTTCGATTGTTAACATCCCCCTCTCACGATTCCGCATGTCTGTGCGTATTTATTTCGCCGGTCCTATCCCTTCACTACCCTCATGGGGTTTTTTAGCCTCACCGTGGCTCTCATTTTCTTGGGGAACTGTCCGGTTCCTTTTCCCTTCCTTCCCCCGTATCTGATCGATCTTGTACACCATCATCAGCAAGTCAGGGTCATTCAAATATGCACTTCGCTCAATTCTCTGTCCTCGGCGGAACCTCGCACATATATCAACATTGATCCTATACGGCTACTGAATATCCGGTCCACTGTAAATCTCCCGCGCGTGTGGCCTGGGCGCTTAAAGTATTAACAACTCCGTGCACGAAAGTTGTGCTGAAGAATGTATTCGGTTTCTGGAACGACAGTGATCCCTTACACCCTGAGATCCAGAGATGGTCTCCCCCACTGGCATGGGTGAGTCCAACCGTCGGTTTCCGTTCACAGTTTCCACTAAAATTATCTCGAACCGTGGGTTCATTGCACCACATCTAGCTTAGGCTCACCGCATCACGATGCAATTTCCCGGTATGTGCCCAAAATAATTCTGCGGTGTTTGAGAAAGCAGACTCCCAAGCTACGTTGGGGCCAAAAAATACTGTGCCTTGTCCGTGCGCCGCCATATAATCCGGGTGTACTAGTCTTCCGCTAGAACCAATCGCACGCTACCAGCTCCCAGAATCATCCAGCGCCGGCGACCTACGCGCTAGAATCAATGCGCGTCGGCCCGAGGCTGCGCTTCGGTTCCCACTCCACAACACGCTTTGCGAGTACGCGAGGTGATATCAAGTTCGCGCCCCTGGTTCCTGTTGTGTCCCACGATCAGCGTCGTGTTATCTGCCAATGCTGGGCGAGCATACAAGGGGAGGCTTTAAGAGTACAAGGTGTGTTGAGCCTTTGGTTTTTTCTCACTTCCGGTTGGCTTTAGGCTTTGATAATGTTTCTTTTGATGTTTCTCTTGATGTTTCTTGTGCAGGCGCGGCGTCCCACGAGCTGTTCCAAGGCCTTCTAGTGCGTACCGGCGGAGCGATGGAATTGGTATTGAACCGAGGAGGAAGAAAGGATAGAAGGAGGACGAGATAGGACCAAGGTAAGAAGGGCCGACTGGTGCGTTCTGACAGTTCTATCAGGCATTTCGTGTCCGTACTACTGCAGTCCGACGTGATCCTGTTGGCAAACCCTCACTAGTCATCCCGAAAACTCAAGACCAGCGCGTAATGCATGCGCTCATCGTGGAGCTCGGCGGATTTTTTGGTGCGCTGGCGTCCCTCTGGTGCGTCTATCGCGAGGAACGAACGGACAGGCCTGGAGAAAAGAAGAGCCTAGGCCTGCGCCTGTGTCTTGGTCGCCCGAATGCACGATGTGTCCATTCTTCGGCACTGCTCGTCGGGGGACTCGGGACCGGCCGATGCATTTGGCCTGTTGGCGTGCCGTCGGATTCGAAGACGGCCATGGGTATCTCGTACGTGGTAGCACAAGGCGCAACATGCGATACATCCCCTCAACGAAGCCGCGGGCCTCCGAATATCCCGTCCGTTTTTGAACTTTGAAATTTTGGTCGGCGGTGACTCGCAGAACCTACCACGGCGGGGCTTGTGCGGTGTCTGTCGCAGCACAAGGCGCGGGGAGCATGCGAATACATATCGTCAACCAAGACGTTAACTTCGTAAGTTGGTGGCCAGTTAAATTGGGATACTTTTCGGTGTTCTCGGTGACTCGCTTAACAGTCAATGTTCAATACTGAAACCTCCGGTGCGGTTTCAATTCCTTTGAATATATCGATGCAGATTCATAAGGTTGTAGGCAGCTCAGTTGCTCATATCCACTTGGTAGGATCATATCTTTTCGCTCGAGATAATCAGATACTTAACTGTACGTAGAATCCCTGTTCCAATCAAAATCCTGTGGAGCCCATCCAACTTATCTCACTGACAGTTTGAATGCTATGTATGCCATGGTATCTCGAGCTCATGCTATGCGTCCCACCAACAGACCTGATCATCGCGTCGTGACGCCGGCAACGACAATTAACCTGATGCTTTGGAGCACTCTGACTCTGTTGGGCTATTTCCGCTCTGGCTCTGTATAGCTTTATTTTCAATGTGACGGATTCACAGGTGAGGTCAGAATCCAGCTAAATTCATAAATATACGCTTACTTGGCTCGTCCTAATACTAGCTCATCTCTTCCGTATCGGTGTTCATGTTTATCCTAGACCTCCGACCTCCGATCCTGGAGAAATCCTATCTCAATCAGACGTTCGGTGATTATTCTATTCTTCACCTCCCAGTGGCGCAGTGCGCAGCATCGTGAGTTATCTCAAGCTCCCAGCCCCTAACATGAACGTACCGGCCGGGGCTTGGCGGGAAATACCGAAGCGGCGAATTCTTTCGATGCTGGTTTATTTCCGCACTACAGGCGATTGCTTTCGGATGGTTTAAAGAACTTGCGGGCTCCACAACTTGGCGGTGTGTATTTCCGCTCGCATAGCGACGGCTGTGGTAATATATCCTCCTCCTCCATTTACTGTAAGCGGTGGCGGAGTCGCAGGTCGTCATCCGGATAAATATGCACCTACTCGTCAATGTTCCATATCCTCGAATCATGGATCATCCGTAAGAGTCAGACTACAGATCCCAGCGCGCAACATGAACATACCCGTGGCTTTGTGGGAAAACCCAGCGAGGCCAGGCCTACCCTACCCACGCACTGTCGCGGTGCGCCGGCGCGGTGCTGATAAGTGTTGGATAGGTGGTGATAGATCTCGAAGGCCTGTCTTCGAACAACTTACTTATTCGGCGCGCTTCTCTTGATGCCCTCCCACAGTCGTTCCGCCCCGAGGTTGTCGGCGCGGAGGATTCGACATCAGACACGCCTTCATTGTCGCCCTCCCACGACCTCGAAGAGCACCCGTCCCTCCCACGCAGGACTTCTCAGATTCCGAGATTGTGAGATTCACCGCGCCTCACCCGGGCAAATTACAACCCCCAAATCAAAGTCAACGCCAACGTGCCCGAGTGGAGTGGTCAATCCCGGTCGGGATACCAACGTGGGACGCGGAGGGGGATGGAACCGAAGGGAATCCCGACGGCGACACGCACAATGGAACCGCCCATCCGCCCCCACGCGCTCGGGCCTGATTTTCGCATTCTCGGTCTCTTTTCTCGTTCTCTTTGATTTGCATGTTATGATAGGCACGAACCGGTGCCTGCCTATGTCTATCCTTGTCCTCATTCTTCTCGTCCACTGGCAGGCTATCTCGGGAGCGAGGTATTCGGCCTTTCGCACATAGAACGTGCGCGTGCGAGGGTGCCTGGCGGCGACTTGACTTATGCGACGGGCGTCATTGTTTCGTTATTTCGTTATTTCATTTTAATTTTAATTTTTTTGATTGCATTTGATTTTGTTTCGAATTCGCCTTGCAATGCCCAATACGTCGAAGTGGCGGTGGCGGGGTGGCGGTGTTTGGGCCTGGCGGACTTACGGTAGGTATGTAGGTAGGTAGGCACGGAATTACGGTTTTTTGCGAACGCCACATCGATATCCCAGTAGATTTCCCTGAAACCCGAAAAGGGACGCCGATCCAAGTCTGGGTTCGGTCGGTATCTTGGTGTTGATGCAGATTAAAAATAAATGGATTATGAAAAGGAAAATCGATGGATGGATGGATGGTGGCTGGCTGTCGGTTGCCTAGCTATAGGACTCGTCGTAGCCTAGGAGGGAGGAAGATGGAATTAATGGGATGCATCACACACGTCATTGTTTCCAACCCAGAAGGAGAACCCGAACGAACCCTATTTTGGCCATGGTTCCGTTATAGTTATTTTGGGGTTTTTCTTTTGCTTGTAGGTTGGATCGGGATCACGGGGACGGGCGCGCGTCATAGCACTAAGCACCTTATTCGAGGGGTCCGGCTGTTACACAGAACACAATCCAGAACAGAACAGAACAAGGGGATGGCGCGGTTTTCAAATCAAGAACCCTGAGCGTTCGTTGCGCGGTTCGTCAGCTCAGGCTTATCGCACCGACAGCGGAATGTTACTCACCTTGCATATCTCGCCGGATGCGTATCATATCGCACCGACACACTGCTCGTTACTTAACGTTGGGGCTTGGCAACACAGCCGAAAACCAAAATTAATTTCAACCGTCGGGGGTTAAGTAAGTCGAGGCGCGCGGTGCGATACACGATAAGGCCTGAAGTTAATTATACGTCCGTCAGTCGGTTGCGCTGGTGTGTTGTGTTGGCGGGCGGCACGGAGGGGTGTTGTTTTACTTCCCGGAGATTTGGAAGGTTCATACTTGCTCCTTGTTTTTGTTACTTGTTACAGACTTGGACGCTGATGCCTATGCCCGTATGTACGTTGGATTTGGATTTGGAGACAAGAGGACATCCGTACTGAGCAAAACCGGCGAGGGGAGAGGTATATTCCAAATTCTGCCGCGGTCCCGTCAAGTCCAGCCGTGCACCTTCTCTTCTTCTTTTTTTTTTCGCCGAGGCCCGAGAATCGTTGGGGGCACTCGTCATGCATCACACATCGTGTATAGATGAGAGTTGGGGCGATGCCTGGAAAGATGGAGTACTTCTTGACTCCGACAGAAGACGCACGTTTTGGAGCCTGCCAGACATGCCGAAAGAAAGCAAGTTCGATATCGCACCGACCCCGACCCAACCACCGACCCCCCCGAGGTGGAAACGGAAAACGAAATTAATCTGGGCTGGGCTGTGTACCATGCGTGCGCGGCAACGTTAACCAGGAGTATCATACATACCGTATGTCGGTGCGATATGATATATGAGTGCATTCCTGAGTCCTGTCGAGACGATAAGGCGTACAGCTGAAGTTAATTATATGTCAGGGAGGGGTGTTGTCGTTTTACTTACCTACTTTGCAGAGATAGAAGTTACTTGGACTTTTGGATGCCGACCGGTGCCCGTGTGTGAGCAGAGTTGGAATTGGATTTCGATTTGGAGACAAGGACGTACGTACGTATTGGGCAACCAAAGTCGAGATCCTGTCATTTATTGATGTTGACATTGTGTTGACACTGTCCAACCCCTTTGTTTTGGTGACCGAGAATCCCAGTCCGGTCGGCGCGGGTCCGGTTTGCGAGGTAGGTACATACTGTAACAGGTAACCTTTTTTCCTTGTCCTTTTTGCTGTAGCATACGTACGTAGGGGGCGCGCCCCTTGTACGTACGTACGTGCTGCGCGCGCCCCGTAACGAGACCCGATCACACCGTATCTCGGCGGCTGCTTGATTTTGAGGATTACTTTACTCGTAATTATTAAGTTGCCTGGGTTGCCTAGATTTTATGGTGAGTAATAATCGAGTTGCCTGGACCTGGATTTTTGTGTTATGTGGGCACGTGGATTGTTTTCAGGAGACTCGGACCAGCTGGTACCGAACCCGACATCAGGACCGACATCAGGACCGACACCGACACAGACACCGACAGCCCGACATTCAAGGAATGGGTCGACGCACGGTTGTGCAGAGAGCCGAATCGAATCTGCACTGCATCCGCGCGAGGGCCCGTGCTGTCAATCATGATCATCCTCTTCAAGTTGTCAAAAGGTGTGGACGACAGGGTGTGGGTACACCACACACATATATCGGCATCCGACGGCAAACATAGGCATAGGCGTTAAGACACAAAGGCACGATCCGTCAGAGAAAGGTACCGCGCTGTATGTTCGAGTGTACTTACAGCGCAGATACGCAATGTATGATGCGGTGTCTGGGTAAATTGTGTGGATGACAGGATTGAGACAGAGGGGAGGGACAAAGCATTTGTTGTCGGGGGTGATTTGGCGTCGCGTATTTCGGACTCCGAGCGGGTGGAATGGCCTGACTTTGAGGGTCAGACATTAATGATGACTCCGAGTCGTAAGGCTGATCAGATTCATAATGATGGGAAGGGGGGCACAGCCTGGGGCACGATGAACAGAAGAGAGGCTAGAGAAGGCTAGAGACCACACGAAAAAGGTAAAAGAAGAAACTAAGCGCAACGAGTCTAACCGCATTTGCCATCATGATCGGGCGGCCGAGCGATAAGTCCGATGCCCAAAGCGGGACTTGAAACAAGTGATGCGGCCGTTGCCGGGTGATGGCCGTCTTTTTGGATCAACGATGTCGCACAACAAGCGCATACGCGCGGCGGGAATTACGAGGCTTCTTTCGACGTCCATGTCTGTCCATCAGTGCTCTGCGGCGGTCCCTATTCCGATTCGGTCGAGAAGAAGGGCCTCGCGCTGCGTTAAAGTCTTGTGGTGCTGTTCCTTTGTTCGGGACCATGGAATGCGTGTCCTGTTGGCGAACCAACTAACGCGGGCACGACTCGATTCAACTCGTGTTGCGACGGACACGGCTGGCCCCCTGGGAAGCATCAATGAACCGACGACACTTGATGCTGGGATTCAGATTTCTAGGATTCTGATGTGATGGGAAAGAGACAGAAGGATATCTCGATGCGTTTATTTGAGAATGAGAGGTACAAGCTGACATGTCTGCTGTGGTTCTTTTTTGGCCGGTTGACAGGCATGGATCTGGGAGTACAGATTTGGATCTAAGGGGCGTTCTGTTCTGTTCTGGCACCCGGCACGGCACGTATGCCCTTGTGTATCGTATTGATTATTGATTTTACTGCACTTCCAGTCTTCCTCATAAGCTGCACCTCGACAGATCACGCGTCGTTCGGTGTCTCTTCTCCGTCTCCTTATTCTACCCTTTTCCTTCTTTTCTAGGCTGCGTGCGCTGCCCCGCGCAACACTCCCTCAGCCCAATAATTTCATACAATGGACTACGACTCTTGGGATGCGCTGGTTCAGTACCTTTTCAAGAAGGTCGGTCTTCGCGTTGTCTTCGTCTTATTATGTATCATAACTCACTTTTTTTTCATTCGTTGTAGACGCAGGGTGATGCCTGGTTCAAGCCGTCGGAGGAGAACGTATCCGCGGGGGTCTGCCTCCGCGTTGAGCCCGGTCACTTCCGGGTGTTCCCCTACGAAAACCCGTACCTAGTCCCCTTCGAGGCCGCCGTCCGCTCCCTCAACCCGCTCGTCGCCATCAAGGTCTGTCTCCTTTGCTTCTTTCATTTCCGTCGTGTATGTACTATGTACTCATTCATTTGCGTCCTAGGTGCGCAGCGCAGCGGTCCATGCCGCCTTGTCCACTGTGTGCGTTGTCTCGCTCTTGTTCTGGGTGTGCCTTTCTTTGAAGCTGACCTATGGTCTTTTGGATGCAGCCCCGAAGACGCGGTGGCGATCTACATCGACCGCGACACACGGATACAGATCCTCGACACCATGAACCACCTGCCCCAGGCCGAGAAGGAGCAGTGTGGTGCTTTCCTTGTGCGTCCCCCTCCTCCCCCTTACTTCGAAATGCTAACCCCCACCCAGCGGGACGAACGCGTCCTCATCGTCTGGTCCGACGACATCGACAACATCGTCCCCCTCTGCGCCGACTTTGAAGAGAAACTGATGAAGCTCGTCTGGCGCTCCCGTACCCGCTCAACGCACGGCTCTGCGTCCGTCATCACCGCGGGCTCCATCGGCACGGCGTCCGCCACCGCCTCCGTCGCACCTTCTACGTCCGCCAGCACCACCGCGTCCGACGTCAACCTCGCCTCCACCGATCCTGGTAAGATGGCGAGCGTCGCAGAAGCAGCCGCCGTCATCCAGTCCCAATCCGAAAAAGCCACCGCGAAGAAGGGGTGGGGATGGTCTTGGAAGCTCTCGTCCAAGAAATCCGCCTCTGCTACGAAGGGCGGTGACCCGGAGAAGGGCGCAAACGCAGTGTCGGAGACAGGCCGGGAGGCACGGCCGATACGACTGTTCGCGCCGATTTACGGCGGGTTGGGGGCTGGGTTGTCAGTCTGTAAGTCTTCCTTTCTATGTGTGTTGGAGTTGTATTGAATGCTGATACCCCGCCCAGTCTTCCTTGCCAGCGGCCTGACGACGCTCCTCGCCGAATGGCGGTTGGACCACGACTATAGGCGGTTTGGGCTCATGGCCACTGCGCCGTTCCTCGTCTGTGTTTCTCTCGTACGTCTCGTTCTCTTCTCCCTCTCCTTTTTTATTCTTCCTTTCAAGTCGAGTAACGCTGATATGGTTTGGGATATAGTTCTTTGCGCTCCAGGTCATCAGCTCGATTACCTTCTTGTGCGTTCCCTCCCCCTCTCCTCATCCTATCAATAACACACATACTTACACCTCACCAGCCTCGGCCCCGTCGCCCAATACCACGAAAACTCGCGCTACTACTCCGCCATCAAGCCCGCGCCCAACCCCGCCGTCGACGCGCACCTCCCCCATGTTACGGTCGAGCTGCCGGTCTATAAGGAGAGTTTGGAGGAGACTATGTGCGTTTTTTATTCTATCCCCTTTTATTCATTTTGGGCGTGGTCCTCTCCCCCCCCCCACCGCGAGTCGTTTGCTCCCGTCGACGGGTGTTTTGATGGCGCCGTGGAGAAGGAGTCCGTGTCCCCTTCCTTCCCTTCCCCAGAGAAGGAGAAGGAGAAGGACAAGTCTCCCGCGCCGCGCGCCTCTTCCATTCCACTCCACTCCACTCCACTCCACTTCACCGCCACCTCATTAATCGGTGTCTTGATTCTTACTCTACTCTTACTCTCCCTTAACTTTATTCTTAAATTTCTAATCTGACTAACGCTGACGTCTTTTGTCTTTTTTTACAACCATTAGCGCGCCCTCGGTCTACTCGCTCAAAAAGGCAATGCAGACGTACGCACGGCAAGGCGGTACTTCGAGCATCTTCGTGCACGACGACGGGCTGCAGCTCATCAGCGCCGAGGAGCGCGAGAAGCGTATTTCGTTCTACGCGGATCATAACATTGGGTTCGTCCTCTCCTTCTCAATATTATATATTACATAATATATTCATAAAAATATTTTTTTATTTTACAGATGGGTCGCCCGCCCTAAGCACGAGGACGCGCCCGGCGGCTTCAAGCGCGCGGGACGTTTCAAGAAAGCGAGCAACATGAACTACGGTCTTGCCCTCTCGCTCAAGATGGAGGCGCACCTCGCGGCACTCGAGGCGCGCGAGCGCATGGGCGAGGTGGTCCTCCTCGACGGGGACGACTGCCTCGAGGACCGCGCGCTCGAGATGGCTGTGGAGGAGGTGTACGAGGAGACTGGGCGGCGGTGGAAGCCCTGGGCGAAGAACGGGCGCAGCTGTCGGGTGGGGGACGTCATTCTGATTATTGACTCGGATACGATCGTTCCTGAGGTATGTGTTGTTCCCTGAGGAGAGTGTGAGAGGAAGGCTGATGATGGGATGGGATGGTGTAGGACTGCTTCCGCGACGCTGCAAGAGAGCTGGTGGAGTGTCCTGAGGTGGCGATCATCCAGCACGAGTCTGGTATGTGTCTTTCCTTTTTCGTCCCGTCTTCGCTCCCTTCCCTTGCCCTTCCCTTCCCTTCCTTTCCTCGCTCCCCTTCCCCTCCTCGCCCCCGTCCCTCCTGCGAGCCTTGCCTTCCATTTTCATATTCATATGATGCACTGCGGATCCTGATACTGACGCACACTTACCCAGACGTGATGCAAGTCGCCCACCACTACTTCGAAAACGGTATCGCGCACTTCACCCGCAGGATCAACAAATGTATATCCATGGGCTGCGCGAACGGCGAGGTCGCGCCGTTCGTGGGACACAATGCCTTTTTGCGGTGGAGCGCGATCCAGGACGCGGCGTTTGTGGACACTGACGGCGTGACGAAGATCTGGTCGGAGTCGAACGTGTCGGAGGACTTTGATATGGCGCTTCGATTGCAGGTACGCGTTCACGTCTTCGCGTTGCTCGCGTCCGCTCGATTCTGATCATTTTTCATTTGGTGCTGTAGTTGCGCGGGTACATCATCCGGTGGGCTACCTACTCCGAGGGCGGGTTCAAGGAAGGCGTTTCGCTCACGGTCGACGATGAGGTGCGGGTTTTTCTGCTTTTGAATTTGAAACGCTTTGCTTATCGAGAACGCAGCTAAATCGTTGGCAAAAGTATTCCTACGGTACGCCTTCTTTGTATATTGACGCTTTGTGGTCTGACGATCGACCTTCTAGGCTGCAATGAGCTCATCTTCAACCCGCTCAAGGACTGGTGGCGCATGGGCCCAATCACGAAGCAGCTGCGCGTATGTCCCTTCCTCCCCCCTATTCATATCCGCCCGCTCACGCATGTGCCGCAGACGTTCATCTGGTCCGACGCGCCCGTCCACTACAAGATCTCCATGTCCTCGTACATGTTCTCCTATTACGGTATCGCCGCCTCGACCGCCCTCTCCATTGTGAACTACCTGATCCTCGGGTTCGCACTCAACGTCGACGGGTTCTACATGCACAGTTTCGAGATCTGGCTCGCATGCATGGTGGTCTTCCCTTGCGCGGGCAACGTCGGATACACGATCCTCGAGTACCGGCTGGGCAATCGCAGCCTCCTCGCGGCGCTCATAGAGAACTCGACCTGGGTCCCCTTCTTGTGCGTGGCCCCTATCGCTATTCGCATCGTGCTACGGTTACTGATATGGTGTTTCTTTCCCACCCTCCGCAGCTTCTTCTTCTTCGGAGGCCTGTCCATCCACCTCACGACGGCGCTGCTAGCACATATGTTCAGCTACAATATGACATGGCAGGCGACGAAAAGGTGTGTTTCGCATCTGTCTGCTCTGTCCGCCTCGCCTTGCCAATGCTGATCGCTTCTTGTCATGTCATTAGGAGGTCGAACGGTCCAACTTCTGGATCGAGGTCCCGCGGATTTGGAACCGCTTCCGGCTCGCGTTCTGCATATGTTTCATGCTCATCGCGATGATGATCGTCCTGTCTACACCCATTGTGACACCGGCGTGGCAGATCCCTGGCACGTCGTGGGCTGTCATCCTACCCTTAGCGTAAGCGCTTAGCCCTTGATCTTCGCGCTATTATTGACGCTCGGGCGCTTTTGCAGCATTGTCACCGGCGGGCACATTCTGTTCCCTGTGAGTTTGCCGTCCGTTCTGAGTAGCTGGGTGAGGCTAACGCGTTGTTTCTGCGCCGCAGATCGTGCTCAACCCCTGGCTCATGATCTTCTCATATTGAGCCCGCCGTCGCAGGTCACCTTGTCGCCGCCGCTGTTCCTTTCCTTCCCCTGCCCACATACATTCTTGATACTACATTCTTTCTGGCGCCGGCGCGGCGCCCTAATAATCCCGCGTCCACCCTGTCTGTTCTTCTGCGGCACTTAATTGCTTGCGTACGGCGGGGGCGTTATTGTCTCCGTCCAATCAAGGACTTCGACTCCCCATGCGACTCTTCTCCTCACTCCAATCACGACCGCTCCGCTCCTCCTCTTTGATTCCCATTCACGCGCCCTTCCTACCGCACTATCCTATCGTATCTATCCCGCATTGGACTTTCTCTTGGCTTTATATATACATTCACCCTAGATATTTCTCTTTTCCACGTACGCTATAGCTATAATCCGAATCGCGCCGTGTGTACACATTGTACGGTTTACGTATGCAATGACCTCGATGCACCCCGTCCGCCCTTCCTCCCTCCGCCTTCCGCCTCCCTCGTATTCGTGTCCGTACATAGTACATTCCGCCCCTCCCCCGCACCCGCATGCACATTCATTCCTGTACACTGTACATTCACCCCGCCCGTACAAGCCCCTCCGTACACACATCATGCATTCTGTCCGCACCCATCGGATAGAATGTGTATCCATGCACGCACACACATATGCACCCCGCGCCCCCCGCACGCACCCCGCTCGTTGTTCGTTACCCCCGTTACGGTTACCTCCTCTCGTTTTTGCTACTTATTTTGTTATTGGGCTGTTGGGACTAGTACATACGCGTACTTACTGTACATTGAATTGAAATCAAGCGCTTGCCTCCACCATCTACCAGAATCCAGGGATGAATGAATATTAATCTCGGATTAATATTAATATTGATAAGCATCGTTGGCGGCAGGGGTAAGTGACCACTATAGACCAGTATCTTACTGGCGGGAATAGCGATACGACAGGACGATACCAATATCACTTTGTCTTGGAATGGCCATGGTGTCTGGACTCTGGATCGTCCGCTGAATCTCCCGCACCGCCATAGGCCATGCCTAATTTCCGGTGTAACGGTGATATGTGATATGATAGATAGCGTCGAGGAATTCTTTTTGGCATTCTGGTAGAAAGCGCGCGCTGAATCTCCGGCGACGACTCGGGGATCTCGAGGACCGCCGTATATTTAATTGCCTAGTGTGATTGGTAGGCTATCTATTTTTTTTTGATTGTATGCGAGCTCTTGGTACATTTTTGGTTATTTTGGAGATTTTGACTCGGAGGATTATTAAATGCGATTTCTGCGATGATGTCGCAACGGGCGCGCGCATTGGGCGATAGGAGTTCGGTCAATCATCCTGGACAAGGCGGGTTTGAGATGCACGGCGTTTAGAAGACGATTTGTGGTACGACATGATAATATCTATATCCACGAATCGACGACGAGGACGCATCTGCATCGGTGGTGGGTGCAGTAGCATGACGAGAGCGCTATGGAACAGTACAGTGATTCAGATGCGCCGAGAATTTGGAACAGATACGCAGCCCGAAGTACCCAGAATTTATCAGGGCGCGCGCGCTTCTTGGCGGAAGTGTCTGATCGAATGTCGGTGGCGCCACTGAGGACCGAGGTTGTGGAATTGGCCCTCAGCGAATTGGGAGGTAGGGTCGCAGATTGTGCCGCCGTTTTTGGGTGGACTAGCCGCCTTAGTTGAAGTGTGTTACCCGTTGATGTATCTCGGATTCCCAATTTCACCAGAGATTTGAGGCCTCAGACAAGGCGGACCTCAGTCGAGACCCGAGCTCAGGATCCGATTCGAGACTTGGGGAAATCCAATGTCGATTGCATGAGTACTAATCGAACGTGTGCTCCAGGGGATTTCGACGTCGGAGCAGAATGGGAGAAAGCGTTTGTTTGGTTTGGTTGTCGGTGGCGCCGACAGCTAACACTGCACAACACGTGCAACCCAAATTTTCATTTGCTCACAACACAACCAACTGAGAGCGGTTTCAACGTTCTAAAGACGGTGAATTCATCCAATGTCTTGATTCGGCCTCGGTACTCAGTTGTTCAAGCTCGGAATACCGTCGAAACACATACTAGTACGGTATGCCCGCCCAAGGCTACAGCAGTGATCGAGTCATCAAGAACTCGAGTCATATTCAACTTTGACGACTTTTAAAGGCCCTGAGTCGTGCGATTTTCTTCTTGGCTCTCTTTATCGAAACAATGTCGTCCGCCGACTCAGAACCTTACTTCATCGACAAATGTCGCGAATCCATGCGAAAGCTGTCTCAACTTGCCTCCATATCGACTTCGATACGGCCTATGGCGGTGTCGACTTGGGCAAGAAGGGCGTGGATTTTACTGTGGCAATGCCCCGTTTTAGACTCAAGGAAAAACCTCAAGAACTCGCCGAGCGTGTGCAGAACCATGTGCGGCGTCAATTGTACTCAATCTGAGCGCGTGAATTAATTCGAGGCCCAGTTCTCCGAACATCCAGATCCTTAATCGACCATGCTATTGTCGACGGCGTTTTCATCCATTTTATGATTCGCGACAAAGTTTCTTGCGATCTGTTCTGAATCAAGTCTTTCGGATGTCAAAACCTAGCGAAAGCTCTCCTCAGGGGCTCTATGGCACTAACAAGGCCGGAAAGGGAAAAAAGGTCGTCATAGAATATTCGTCACCCAACATCGCAAAGCCCTTCCACGCTGGGCATCTCCGTAGCACTATTATCGGCACATTCGTCTCCAATCTTTACGCTGCCAATGGCTGGGACGTCGTCAGACTCAACTAGTAGGTTTTCCTAGCGACATATAGCCCCAGACTTCTAATATCTTCGGCATAGTCTTGGTGATTGGGGCGTACAGTTTGGTGAGCGGTAGCCCATTAATTCGGCGTCCTGGCTGACCGTCTGATTATAGGATTGCTGGCTGTTGGATTCCGTAAATACGGCTCTGAAACTGAGCTGGCCGCAAACGCAGTCATGCATCTTTATGAGGTATACGTCAAAGTGAATGTCGACAAGGAACTAGAGACCGCTTCCGGCGCAAGTCCAACCATGGACGAAGCTAGAGGAATATTCAAAGCTATGGAGGACGGTAGATCTATTGCCAATCAATCAAAGGATTCTCACTAAGAATGAAACAGGTGACCCAGAAGCACTCAGCCTTTGGCGTCGTCTCCGTGACTTATCCGTCGACGCTTATAAAAAGGTTTACGCCCGTCTGAATGTTGATTTCGACGAGTACGTTGGCGAGTCACTCGTCACCAACGACAACATCGAAAATACCATGCGAGAACTCCGAAACAGGGGCCTGCTCTCTGAGAAACATAAGTGGGAAAGTCAACCTGGTCGCAATTATAAACTGCCGCCACCTACCGACGATGCAGGAAACCCTCTGCGGGACGAAAATCCTGCTTGGGCTGTCGACCTTCATAGATTTAAACTCGACAAACCCGTCGTTCAAAAGCCTGGTGTGTGACTATAACTGTTGTTTATTACGAATCGCTTATGCCTCGTTGTAGATGGTACGACGATTTACATGGTCCGAGATATTGCAGGCGCCATCCAGCGATTTGAGAAATACAAATTCGATAAAATGATCTATGTGGTCGGGGATGAGCAAGATCTACATTGTGGGTATTATTGGCATCACATCGGTCATTTAACCAATAATTTCCAGGTGCCCAGTTTTTCAAAATTTTGGAACTAATGAACGCACCTTTTGCCAATCGCCTGGAGCACATCAATTTCGGGAAGGTGAAAGGGATGGGCACTCGGAAAGGCAATGTCAAGTTTCTGGAACAAATTATAGACATCGCCAAAGAATCGATGCTGGCCCAAATGCAGACAAATGCCGAAAAATTCAACAACGTCGAGGATCCCGATGCGACCAGTGATCAGATTGGAATGACTTGCGTCAAGGTCTGTGCGCTCTCCAAACTCCTTACTCGTTTCTCAATTATTATTATTTTGATTTGTATTCAGATTCAGGACATGCAAGCCAAAAGGTAGTGAAGTCGATACTTTCGTTCACTGGAAACTGAACACGCTCAGGATCAATGCTTACGCTTTCAACATCTCACGGATGACTTCATTTGAAGGAGATACTGGCGCGTATCTCCAGTATGCCCACAGCCGACTCTGTTCTGTCGAACGTAAAGTGGCTTCCGAGATCTCCCTCTGCGAAGATTCAACGGAAGTCAACACCGACTTACTTGTGGAACCCAAAGCGCGAGAGATCGCCTATGTCTTGGCGTGTTATCCTGATGTTGTTCGCATGGCCTTCAAAGCATCGGAACCCAGCACGATTGTCTCTTACTGCTTCAAGTGAGTGCGTTCATTTTCCCCAAGAACGCCCGGCTCAC
The DNA here is from genome assembly GCA_029378395.1 of Mycena leptocephala. Classification (NCBI taxonomy): domain Eukaryota; kingdom Fungi; phylum Basidiomycota; class Agaricomycetes; order Agaricales; family Mycenaceae; genus Mycena; species Mycena leptocephala. Next base: position 1,084 of record JARJLF010000516.1, on the reverse strand, counting down.
GACGTATACAGACTCAGCCACGTTATCAGTTCAGCATGGGAGACTCTTATTGTAAAGGGTCAAGATAAACACCTCGCAGAGGCTCGTTTACTTGTATTCGTATGTGCTCGCATGGTTTTGGCCAACGGAATGCGCCTATTATCCCTGAATCCCCTTGAGCGGATGTGACCAGCTATTTATCACATTTATATCTCTTCTCTAGTTGGTTACTGTGGCCATCTATTTTGATTTGAGTTGCGACGCCAGAATATGGTTCTACTTGAGATACTGCACACTGTCAACTAGATTATTAGACCTGTCAAACGGGGAGAACAGAAAATATTGTCAAATTGGAATATCAAGACAGTCTGACGCGGAAATCAGTGTTCGCATTACGCCGCTTGATTCTCATTGGCAGTGCTGTGATAATGTACCCTCCTCCTCCTCCATGAAGTTGGGGTTTGCATGCATCTTCGCTTTTCCACCTGGCTCGCGGTAACATTACTTTCGAGTCCAATTCACTGTTTGCCATGAAATAAATGCCATAGACCTATATTTTAAGGGCCTCTAATAGTCGAGTTACAATTAAGTAGAAATTTAACATCTACAATCTGGGTAGGGAGAGGAATGAAACGAAAGTAGGTATGTACTGTTAGCCCCAGAGTCCGAATAAAGTCCACAAATCCATAAGTCCATCGAAGTAACTAAGGCAAGACACTGATTAAATACCGGGGACCACGAAGTCAGGAAGGTTAGGCCAGGTGCCAAGCTTCGCGGGATCCCCGCCGATCCGAACCCATACGGAATGGGAAGGAGTGGGACCATCCATGACGAACAGCTGGTGCCAACCAGGAGGAGACACGAATGCGTTCGGAGGCGCCGTGATTGTGCATGTGTTGCCTGAGCAGCTGAAAGCCGGGAAGATCGTGCGGGCTCCCATGGAATTGCCGTGGGTGGAGGAAACAGCTGGTGAAATATTCAGAATAAAATTAAGAAAGGTGCGGAACTTGATGCTGACCTGCGACGAGGGATACCTTCATCGTTGCAGTGGATCCCTGATGCAAGTTAACAACGATCGGGTGACTGCTGCCATAAGCCCAGTCGG